>JAQZBX010030030.1:0-27004 GCA_029593785.1 Cabassous unicinctus
ACTGGTTCCTTGCAGGGTAATTGAGGGTAGAGTGCTAAGCAAAAACACACATGCTCCTTGCTCTCATTATGCTTGTAATGTTGGGATAGACACAGCCATTAATCACGTAACCAAACTAGTAATTGTATAATTATAATCCGAGATGAGTGCTCAGAAAGAAAAGGCCAAGGCTCTGAGGCTACAAATAAAGGAAACTGATCCAGGCTGGAAAGGTCAGTGAAGGCTCACCTGCAAATGTACTGCTAGACTTGGGAGCAGCCGACAGATGAATAGGCGTCAACAAGACTAAGGGTAGTTGTTGATGGCTACTTAAGAAAAAGAGAGAAGTCCTGTCTCTGGAGCATAGAGAAGACTAAAAGATGAGTTTGGAAAGTTGGACAGGGAACAGCTCTACTGGGCCTTATGAGCCATGGTGAGGGTTAGTGATATTAGCTTGAGAAAAATGGAAAATATTGATGAGTTTTATGCAGTGGTGCAACTTTACAAATCAGCTTTGCATTTTCAAAAACTGAGCGTCAAAGAGGTGTTAAAAGGACCCAAAAGTAGGCATGGCAAGACTAGATAGGATTATATATTGCATGGGCCTTTGCTTATGCCAGGTAACTTACATGTGAGATACTAACACATGCCCATTTTGATCTCTTCTGCACTCTCCCCTTTCACAATTAGTCCTGTCTTCTCTCAGAACAGAGTGAAAGTCTGGTTTAGCTTTCAGCAGGGGGACTTCATATCTTATACTTGAATACAGATAGGAAGTCGTTAAGCAGAATAAAACCAACACTTCAGAGACTAAAATATTTTACTTCTCATTAAACAAAAAGCCTAGGAGGAAACTAAAGAAGGGAGAATCTAACTGGGATTTCCCTTAGAAATGAGATGGACTTGAGGGTGAGATTAGAGCCCATTAGGTAGCTATTACAACAGCTTTTTAGATATAAGCATTTCCTGTTTGATCAACCTACACATGGGCTGCAAGGTAGCAATTTCAGAAACTCTGGACTTGGTAGGTCCTGTTGAAATTCTAGCCGCTCTCCAACTGCAATCCACCTGTGAAAAACCCAGAGAATTTGCTCTCAAGATTCCAGTAGCCAAAGGAAATGTTCCCAAACCTCTTGAATCAGAATTGAGAATGAAATGTCCCATCAGTGCATTGTGGTAAACAGTGCCCACTGGAATGGTGATGTAGGTTCTTGCATACGTGATAAGAGTTTTCAAGGGAACCTGGGACATCGGATAATGCAAATTATTCATTGGATAATGCACAATTTGTCACTGTTTGGCTTATATAACAGAAAAATAATTTATCACATCATGATCATTTTATAAGTTCTATCTAGAATTTTATTGGTTAATACAGGGAAAATGGGTCAGTTTTCATAAAAACTAGTATGTTACTATTCATCTTTCCAAATGTGAGAGATTTTTATTTTATGATGGCCTGTACTGAAAAACAACAGATTCTTTGAATTTAATGCACTCTCTATTATCTTTCTATGTGTCCTATCTATCTATCTATCTATCTATCTATCTATCTATCTATCTACTTACCTACCTACCTACCTACCTATCTCTGTCTATACATAGATGGATGCTGGCTGAGTTTTCAGTAATCTATGCTATTTTAATATATATTTATGAGTTATGTATCTATGTTATACTTCTTCTGTGCTTGCAATACCTTATCCCTTTAATTTGGTAACCTGGCAAATCTGAAAATCTTTATTTCCTGCCATTTAATGTAGGTGCAATTTAATATTTCCCCAAGAAGCTACTAATGCCAAGATTATTTGCAACACACTGTAAATACTTTCAAATGTATGATTAAATGTTATATGCAATGTAATGACCTATGCTTTGACAATCAAACACAAAATACATATTTTAAATGACTTAACTGTTATATAATATTCAAACAACTCTTTTTAAATAAACCCTAATTAAGGAAAAAGAACATCTTCCTCTAATTTTGTATCCTTTCCCTTGGTTCTTGCCTATTATTATTACTTTTTGTCTCATCACAGTTTTCTTCCCAGGATAAAGTAGAAACTAACCTTTAAATTCACCTTCTGTGTGTGTCTGAGTATGTGTGTTTTTGCATTTTTTGTTAATGTGTGTATGTATGTGTGTGCATGTTCATTTGCATGTGTTTGCATGCATGTGTGTGTGTGTATGTGTGTGTGTGTGTAAATCTTTTCAGAGCAATATCTTGGCTTTGTCTCTGGATCTGGTTATCTGTAATGTAAAATTAGCCCAGAGGAATCCATCCCCCCCCCACACACAGGAGAAGAACATGAGTGTCTCTATTCGATAGCTTTCTTCTCTCCCTAGTGAGGAAGTTTTCACTTTCTGTTGGTAGCATTAAAATGTTATATTAAACTCTTACAATTTCTACTTGGCCCTGAGTGGGTCTCCTTTACATTCCTATTTTCTAGTGTTTCCCTTCATACCTAATAATAATAATGGAAAATGTACTATGTACCCAGCGATGCACTAAGTAATAAGAAAATATAGAATAATTTAAAATTAAATATAATATATTATTCTGGCCAGCAAGGGCATATTGGGCATAACTCCCAAAGACCTCTCTGCCCTCATGCCTGACCACACTCGACTTGCTTGATTTGCTCTCCCTATGCTTGCCTCCTGGCTGTGATAGGGATGCTCATGCTTCAGGATTGTTACACTCCTCATTCTCCACTTGGAAAAGCTTTCCTCTCAATATACATATGGCTCCCTTCTTCACTTCCTTTGAATCCTCCAGTTAAATGATACTTCCACAGAGAGGCCTTTTTGATCATTATCTAGTCACTCTCTCTCCATCTTATTATATTTTTAAATTTATTATATCAGTTTTATATTCAAAAAGTCTCTATAAAATACACGTAAAAGTTTTAAAATAATGAAAAAGATAGATCTGTGTACGAAACCACTAAATTTAAGAAATAGAATGTTATATAAACTATTGATATCCCCTGTTGCACCCCTCAGTCAATTACCTTTCCCGCCCCCCCATATCCATCCCTACCATCATCACCATGCAGATCATTTGCCTGTTCTCAGTGCCATTTCCTGACTTTCCCATGAAAACTACTTTTCCAGGCTCTCTTTTTAAACTGGCTCCCAGCTTGATTCAGCCAATGGGAGGCACTTGGGAGATACTGAGGAGAAAAGGAGAGAAGCTAGACTATTTCATCCCACCTCTCTTTGCTTCAGGGGGCATCTCTAGCAGTGAGTGAGGATGAATCCTCCAAGTTTCTAGCTCCCTCTGGAAACAGCATTTCTCAAGGCTCCTACTTTCCACCAGGGAACCTCTGTGTGAATACAGCTCCTGCTGGGTGGCCCCAATTTTGGGGTTCTGATAATACCATCTCTCACCTTTTCCCCTGTCCCTCTAACCTTCAGGGTGGTAGTAGCTTCCTGCTATTGCTAATCTATGGGTTGGTCACCCTCCCTTATTTGGATACTCATTTATTCCAACATTTGTATATCGAATTCTCTATCATAATTTCCTTTTATTTCATTTTCTGGCATGAAAGGATCTTTCTCTCTCTCTCTTTCTATCTGTATTGCCTTCTCTCATTTTCTCTCTTTTTTAATGGACTCTGATTGATCCAACCCCCTTAATTTCTCTTCACAGCAATTTATCTCTATTAGCAATTATAATTATTTCTATTTATTTCTTCACTTCCTGACCCATCAACTAGATTTTAAGCACCATGAGAGCCAAGGCTTTTCTCTTAATTCCTGAATTCCTGGTACTCAGAGCACTGAATAAAAATTTGCTGCATGAAGGAATAATAAGTGGATGATCTCATTTAATTATTCCCAAAGTATCAACAACCTCATTTTAATAAATTAGGTCTGAAATGTTAAAGGTTAAGTAATTCGCTAAAGCTAGTAAGTTCAGAGGCAATTCTAAAGCCAGGTTTACTGAACTGCAGAATCAGACTTCCTAATCATCATGCTACATAATCTTTTTCTGTAAAGACTGAAAGAAGCAATCCTGTTAGATGTTCATAAAAGCCCAATAATCTTTTTATAATAAAAGGTAAAATGCCACCGTCATCCCCAGATCATCTGGATAAAAATTAGTCTGATTAATAATATCGGCTTTGGCAAGCTTCTAATATAAATTTGGCTTTTGCCTCTGCCCAACAGGAAACAGGCAGTTTTCCAGAATGAATATTTTCAAATTCAATTAAACTAAACTCTCTGCAACTTGTAACCCATCAAAAATATCTCCAATGTATCTGCCCACAGACTTCTGTCCTTCCAGATCACTTGCTCAAGTGCCTTCTCAGAAACAATACTTTGCTTCATCATGACTATCAATGCCCTAAAAAAAAAAACACCTCCTTTTCTTCACTGATATTCATGAGCTCCTTCTTTGCTTTTTAAAAAATTATCTAGCATTCAAATAAATACATCTGGTAAAAAAAAAATAGTGAGAAACTCTATTTATATGACAGCAAAGAGTGAGGTTTAAAATACCACAGAGATCTTTCAATAAGGAATCAGAAGTGCTCAGATTAAATAAAGCCATTTAAAATAAATATGGGCAGGAACTCCCAAATAAATATATGCACATTTAATAAATCCTCATTATCTGTTTTTAACACACTCTTTAAAATTATCTTAATGATTGGAAAACCCCATTGAATAGCATGCAAAATGATTTCTTATATTCTTCTTCTTAACTGTTGACGAAAATGGTATATAGATTGACACCCATATCTTAGCTACTAAAATCATGTTTTAAATAATGCCAGTTAGTATAGTGATTTAAAATAATGCTTTGTACTGTGATTTCATTTATTTAGAAAATTATCAGCCATTATCTCTTCAAATATGGATTCTTTTCCATTCTCTCTCTCTAAATTTCTGGGATACATTTATGTTAGACCTTTTTTTGTTTCATTTTAAAAACTATTTATTTAAGTATATAATTCATACATGAATACACATAAACAAGTGTATAGTAAAAATTGTGAGCTAACAAAAAAAAAACTTGTATAACATCATACAGGGCTCCCATACATCACCCCACCATAAATACCTTGCAATACCTGGCAATACCACTACTAGGTATATTCCCAGAAGAATTGAGAACAGTGACATGAAGAGACATCTGCACACTGACCTTCATAGTGGCATTATTCACACTTTCCAAAAGATGGAAACAACTCAGGTGTCCATCAACTGATGAATGGATAAACTGTGGTGTATACACACACACACACACACACACACACACACACACGATGGAATATTATTCAGCTGTAAGAAGAAATGTCATATGTGGAGCATATGACACCGTGGATGAACCCAGAGGACATTTTGAGTGAAGCAAGCCAGGCACAAAAGGACAAATACTGTATGACTTCGCTATTATGTTAGATCATTCTATTGTGTTTTTCTGTGTCTCCTATCCTCTCTTCTATATTTTCCATCCTTTTTCTCTCCATGCTTCATTCTGAAAATTTTCTTCTGACCTATCTTCAGATTTACTAATTCCCTATTCAGCTATGTCTAATCTGCTTTTAGATCCATCCACTGAGTTCTTATTTTCACTTATAGCACTTTTCAGTTCTAGAATATGTTTTTGATCCCCCCTAAAATGTGCCATGTCTTTTTTATGGTTTCCAGTTCTCTGCCAAAATTTTCAATCTTGTCTTAATCTTCTTGATTATAATCAGTATAACCACTTAAACTTTATAAACATTAAATCATATATACATGTATGTATTAATAATACATATAGGTACATATACACACATACATACATAAGGAAAAGTGGAAAATTACATTTTTTGATAGTGGTTTTGGCTTTGAACCAGATGGGCCTGATTTAAAATCCTGGTTCTAACACTTAGTAGCTGCTTGACTACAAGCACATTTGTTGGCTGTTCCTTTATAGCCTCAGTTTCCTCAATTGTAGATGGTGATAACAATGTATATCTCACAGATTAATTTTAAGAATTAACAGTTATAATAACAATTATAATATATGCTTATTATTCGAGTTCCTGACACATACTAAGCACACAGAAATTGGTTTAGTTTAGGAAAATTAGAGGTGGTATGATGTAATTGAAAAATATTAAGGACATTAGATAATGATACTGTTTTCCCCCAAAACAAATGATAATAAAGAAAGTTGCCTTGAAAATCAGATATATTTGAATTCCACTTGGTTTCTCCCTTACCATATGTGTGACCTTAGGCAAATTACTCATACTATCTGTTCCTCTATTTCCTGACTTTAAAAAATGAGTTTAACAACACAAACCTTGAAGGGGTAATATGAGGATTCAAAGTAATATATGTAAAGTGTTGGACATAAAACCAGGCATTTAGTAGGAATTTATCTTCATCATCATAATCATATACTAATCTATATTTTCAGGTTTCGTGCTCTTTTAATATTTGAAATTATACTGTGTTTGAGTTTGCTGACAATTTAAGAGAACATAATAACAAAGTTTAAAACAGTTAAATTGTTCTCACTTTTTCCCCCTTTTGATGAAGTTTTCGACAGTTTGCCACCCCTACACTATCAGGAGACAATGAGTACGATCCTGACATGGATCCAGCAGTCAGAAATGAAACTCTCTAAACCTCAGGTTGCTGTCACTGAATATGAAATCATGGAGCAGAGACTCGGAGAGTTGCAGGTCTGTGGATATTTGAATCTTCTAAAAAATACAGTATGGATCTCATATATAGAACAATCACATCAGAGTAACTAAAATACTCTTAGCATTAATATAACTGTGGCAAGGCCAGCAGGATACTTGGCCAGTTAAACAAATGAAGATGAGATTTAAAATTGCACTATTTCATGCATTTTGCCTTTGTTTTACAAGATATATATGCCATCTTTGAAGGCAATATATTGTATAGTCTCTCTACTTAATGTGCGTTTTCAGACACATTGATTTTGATTATTATAAAAGTCATGGCATTATATTTCTCCTTTGTTTCTAGATTTATCACTCACTTTTCCAAACAGACAGGGGTAAAATCAATGTATTTATAAAATTAGTTTGAATTTAAATACCAGTCATATGTAATAATGAACTTAGTAATTTCATGAGTTCTAATAACTACATTTTTAGCAGCCTTGGATCAGGAAAGATAAAATACTAATAAGGAATTTGAAAGAAAGAATTTGTAACACATTTTAGAATAATTTTCCTATGTAGTTCTAAAACATCTATGTCTTATATCCAATCACATTTTATATTTTTTGACATGAAAACATATTCATTAATTCTATTTAGAAGCTGAGAAAAGATGTCACCATTTTGAGAATTAAATTAAAACAGTTAAAATTTTAACTTTGTTATATCGAGTCATTTTTTTTGAGAATTAAATATTTTTCTTAATCTAAGGTCACTTTAGAAATGTCTCTTCAAAGCAATGGTTATTTGAAATTTTTTTCCAGTGTATGAGGTCTTATTTAGACTGACTACATCTTCTACTATAATACCAAACAATATGGAGCTGTTTGGTCTTTCCAGCTTCCTTTTTTAAAAAAAAAAAAAACTTTATTTATTTCTCCCCCACCCCCTCATTGTTTTGTGCTCACTGTCTGCTCTCTGTGTGTTCTTCTGTGTCTGCTTGTCTTCTCTTTAGGCAGCACCGGGAACTGATCCTGGGACCTTCTGGAGTGGGAGGTGCTCAATCTCTTGTGCCGCCTCAGCTCTCTGGTCTGCTGCGTCTCTTATTGTCTCTCCTCTGTGTCTCTTTTTTTTGTGTGTCATCTTGCTGCGCCAGCTCGCCGCATGGGCCAGCACTCTGTGCGGGCCTGCACTCCTGTGGCGGGCCAGCACTCTGCATGAGCCATCTCTCCATGTGTGCCAGCTTGCCTTTCACCAGGAGGCCCCGGGAATTGAACCCAGGACCTCCTATATGGTAGACGGGAGCCCAATCGCTTGAGCCACATCTGTTTCCCTTGTTGTTTTTAATACTTGGCATAATGATTCTAAAATTTACCAAGAAGGATAAGTGACCCAGTAGAACTAATTACTTTATTGAAAAACAAAAATAAGGATGTAGGACATGCACTATCAGATAGTAAAACTTTTATAAAAGTACAGTTATTAGAAGATAGGGTAAATATGCAAGAAATGATGAGTAAATAAGTAGAACAGAATATGTTCTGCTCAAAAATACAGTGAGGAAGGGAAAAATTCTTTAATAAATATTGATGGGAAAATGTATTAACTTTAAAAAGTTAAGTTAGAGTCCCCCTCTCAAAAGTTATTCAAAAATAAAATACCACATTGATTAAAAAGTATGATTTTTAATAAAACATAAATTTTGGAGAAATTGTTAGTGAAAATTTATCAAAACATAGGATGGAGGAGCATAAAAAAATCAATGGAAACAGTCATAAAGATGATAAAAATACTGGAGACAAAATTAAAAGAAAAATGAGGCCATGATAAAAAGTTATTTATATGCTTAATGAAGAAAGCCATTAATGAGGAAATCACCAACCAATTACCTATGAAAAAATGGTAATTTGGATTGTAAAAAGATGAACTACCAATTTTTTAAACATGATATCATTTTCCACCTAATGAATTGCAATAAACAATCAAACAAACAAAAACCAGTTATAATAAGTGCCGTTCTGGCAGTGGTGAGCTAACCATTTTCATGTCCTGGTACGAATGTAAATTGAATATAAATATTGCTGAAGAAAACTTTTCAATACTTCCTAACAATGCACATGCAAAAGATCATTCCTTTTTACACATGTATACTATTTCCATGAAATCTATCTTAATGAAATTATCAGAATGTACTCAAAGATAAGATAGATAGATGGTAGACAGACAGACCAACCTTATTTATGGGAGTATAGAACTCGAAATTATTTTATAGACCTAATAATGGTGAATGGTTAAATGAAAGAGAGAAAAAACATTAAAATTTATGTTTTTAAAAAAATAATGACATGGGAAAATGCTCACCATAAAATGCCAAGTTCAAAATGGCATTAGTAACCAGTCATAAGGGAACAATGAAATGAAATAGCACACAACTAGTAATAGTATATTAATGCAGCCATAAAAATTACATGTTTGACAAATTCTCAAGGAAATGTTACAGGCAAGTTATAAAAGAAGGATTAATTGTAAACCTAAAGAGAGCTATTTTCTTATAAGAGATTGCATAGATTATGCAGGAAAATGCAAAAAAAAACTTTATAAATTCTCCCCAAAATTACCCTGGAATTTTACCATAATACTATAAAACAGAGAAATGTCCTTTGATATATATGAAACTTTACTTATTTCGCATTAATAGGCCAGTTATTCAATGAGTATTCAATAAATTCAAAAATTTAATCAATGAGTTTTGTTATTCCAAGTATCAATATGATTTAGTTGTTGTTTCATCTAGGAAGATAAGAGGTTGCCTTCCGGAGTGCTCAGTATAATGAAGTTAAATTATATTAACTGCATCATAAATGGCTGTTATTAATATAAAGTTATGCTGCAATACAATTTGGTGTGCAATTAGCTATGTGTACTCTTCAGCCAGATATAGTTTGCATAAATTTGACATTGTTTATAAAAAGAAGCATGCCTTTTTAATAAAATATTGCTGAATAATGTGCAAATGACTCATGGTGAAATGTGGAACTTAATTTACAGCTAGTTATTTGGTAACTGATATTACATCAGCTATTTTGTTTATATTTTTAATCACATAGCTTTCATGTTAAATGAAACTCATCAACTATTATTCCTCAATTAGTATAAATGTACTTTATTTGTTTCATCTGTAGGCTTTACAAAGTTCTCTGCAAGAGCAACAAAGCAGCCTAAACTATCTCAGCACCACCGTGAAAGAGATATCAAAGAAAGCGCCCTCCGAGATTAGCCGGAAATACCAATCAGAATTTGAAGGGATTGAGAGCCGCTGGGAGAAGCTCTCCTCCCAGCTGGTTGAACATTGCCAAAAGCTGGAGGAGCACATGACTAAACTCAGAAAAATTCAGGTAATTCAATATTTTACTTGTATTCATTTTTTCTTTACCCTCCCCCTCCCCCCCACCCCCAACAATGCACTATAAAACTTAAAGGCAAATTGATGTCTGACATCCAGAGTCTTTCAAAGCCAGTAATAAGCTCAAAAAACATAAATCCTCTTCAAAGGAGTATAGTTGACCTATTTCTCTTAGGAAAACAATAACAGTGCTCTGGTTCTTGGATTTTCTTTAGAATGAATTTGGTATTTCACCAGTGCTAACTGGAATTAAGCATATTCTTAGCTCAATGATTTCAAAGCCTATCTTTCCTTTAGTTTGATTGTCCTTTAAAACATAGGTATCATTTAGCTTATGAATTGCTAAACATTTATATATTTTACATAAATTAGTGATGCCATTTCATCAACATATTTTAACTTATAATTGTATGTGTAAATTTGACACCATCACCTTCTTTCTCAAACCAACTCTTACCTGACTTAATTTCTTTAAATTGTGCTACCATACAAGTAATCATTCAACCTTAGAATAGTAAAACAACAATTAAATTCTAGTCTAACACTAACTTTAGTGGTATAGGTAAATGACTCTTTTGAGTGGTCAATTATTAAGAGTTAAGGCTGGGAAAGGATCTTTGAAAATATCATGGTTTGATGGAAAAGCACTGGAACAAGATGCTTCTGAGTTTAAATCCCAGTCTAGCTAATTACATATAAACATACATACATAAAAACAAGACTTGGGGTAAAAGAGAGTACAATCAACTGCATTGCCCTTGCCATCCATAAGCCCACAGTCTAGTAAAGGAGAAAGGTAAGTGTATTAGTTTCCTATTGCTGCTGTAACAAATGATCACATACTTAATAGTTTTAATGAAACACAAAGTTATTATCTTACAGTTCTGGAGGTCAGAAGTCAAACATCAGTCATAGTGGGCTAAAATCAAGGTGCCAACAGGGCTATATCTATTTGAATGCTCTAGGGCAGGGGTTCTTAACCAAGGGTCCCTGGATCCCCGAGGGGTCCATGAAAAGATTTCAGGGGGTCCGTGAGCTTGAATTGAAAAAAATCAACTTATTATCTTTATTTTCTCTGATCTCTAACTGAAATCTAATATTTCCTTCACTTATGAATGTATGCAATAAATAAATTACAGTAGTGTTCATTTCATCTGACTGGCAAAGGGCTCTGGGGATCAAAAAAGGTTAAGCACCCCTGTTCTAGGGGAGAATCTGTTTCTTTGCATTTTCTAGCTTCTGGAGGCCACCTCCATTTCTTGACTAGTGTCCCCTTTCTCCATCTTTAAAGCAAACATCTTCAAATCTCTCCCCCTCTCTCCCCATCTCTCCCCCTCTCTCCCCCTCTCTCTCCCTTTGACCCTCTGGCTTCTCTCTTATAAGGACTCTGTTGATTATATTGGGCCTACCAAGATAATCCAAGATACTCTCCTATCTCAAAATCCTTAATTTAAAACATAGTTGCAAAGCCCCTTTTGCCATGTAAAGTAACATATAACAGGTTCTGAGATTAGGATGTGGACATCTTTGAGGGGCTATTGTTCAGCCTGCCACACTGTGGTAAATGTAATGGCAGTAGTCAACAAAAATATCCAACATAGACTCGGAAAAGGGGTTATGAAAAGTTCTTGGAACATAGCTTTTCTGGGCCATATATTGAATAAGCATCATTTAGTCAGATAAAAAAGAAGGAAAAAATGTTCCTGACAAAAGGAGCAGTATGTTTGGTTAGCTGAAAGTAGTTTGATATTGATGAGACAAAACATGTCTGGGGATTAATGAAATATATGTTGGGGAAAAAGTGTCTTGGAAGTATGTCATGCTTCATAGTATGAATTTTAAACTAATAGCATTAGGATTAAAAGAATAATAATGTTGAATCATTACTGCTATTTAAAGCAGTAATTTTTATTTGTATTTTCAAAATATTATTATGAAAAGAGGAGGGAGGAAGAAAGAAAATACTGTCACCAATGTGGATAATGGAATAGAGTGGCGCAAGACTGAGCAGATATCAAAAAGAGCTAATGCAATAATGAAGAAACCAATATAAGAACTGAAATAAGTCAATGGTGATGAGGAAGAGAACAAACCCAGACTTGAGAGATATCAGCTAGGTGATAATATTGAAGTTCTTAGATTTAGTCAGTTGCATTTACCATTATTATTATTACTCATATCACAGGGGAAACTCTCTGTAAAGCATCTATTTTAGATAGAAATTTAATTAAGAATGTAGAAAATAGCACATCTGTACAGCATGGTTGAATTGTATGGAAATAAAGAAATTTGACAGTGATGCATTTGAAAAGTATAGCAAATAAAAGCAGCAGGAAAAAAAAGACAATATGGGAAGAACAATGGGAGGTACTTAGCTACTTATAAATTATAAATGATGGCATTTTTTCATCTAATCATTACTTCAAACTTGTTAGGCAAATAAGAAATTAAAAGCAAAAACTTTCTCTCTAAAGATGATGAAATCCTCGTCTGAAAGTTCCCAACTGGAGGGACTATTTAAACTGTCAACTGTAGAAAACAATTTGTGGAAGTTCAGGTTTAGGGAGGCTATAAAGACACCATTACATTGAGTTTATTGTTCCTAGTTTGTTTTATGTACTGTAAGGGCACATTGTTAGTATTATCATGAGTTGTTTTGTAACTTAAAATTTCTCTAGAGGGAGATATGATTTAATGTTCTCAAGAGTAACATCATAAAACCCCATTTGGTAGTAATTTTTTATTTTTAACAATAGCAAACTTCAAACACCAGTGCTCATACAGTAGACCATAAAAATGCAGTCTTAGTAAAAATACTTTTTCCTGAAGAGCTACTTAGAGACATCCTTCAAACATGGGAATTGTTTCTTTGTCTTGTGTTCAGTCATATCACTGTGATGAATTGTGTTAGGAGCAGTCAGCACCCCAATAATGCCTTAAAATTGTTCTCTGATTCCAGAATCACATAAAAACCCTGAAGAAATGGATGGCTGAAGTTGATGTTTTCCTGAAGGAGGAATGGCCTGCCCTCGGTGATTCAGAAATTCTAAAAAAGCAGCTGAAACAGTGCAGAGTAAGATTATTAGATAGCTTTCATATGAATTTATGTATATGTATATATTATGTATATAATAGCCATTAATATAACCATTAATCCAACCAAATGTTATTTGGTTGGATTGATGGTTTGCAAATGGGGTCAATTTTGTTCCCCAGAGGACATTTGGCAATGCCCAGATATACTGGTTATCATAACTTGGGGGGAGGGGAACTAATAACATCTAGTTTGTAGAAGCCAGAGTTGCTGCTTAACATCCTGCAACATGCAAGACAGCTGAATGCATCAAAGAATGATCCAGTCCAAAATGTAAATAGTGCTAAGGTTGAAAAACTCTGGATTAAATAAATGAGAAACAGACAAAGCATTGCATTTGACTCAAGCTTTCACTTTACCAAGATTATTTTAATCTAAAGTGCAGTTTAATTTAAAGATGCAGACTTCTCTGAGCTATTTAAAAAACACTAATGTATAAAGCCTGTCAGTTTCACATATTTTACTAACAAATAATATTAAATTTATTTCCTTTTGTTTCTGATCTAAGTAGAATAGAGCTAATTCCCTTTTTCATTCATACCATAAAAACCAAGACAAGGATGTTATACAGATTTATACATATATATATGTAAATTTCAAAATTTAAAAGACAAAATTCACGTATAATGTCATGATTCATATTTACTAATTATGTTTCCTATCTTTGTTGTGTTTCTAATACGTGGTGGTGATATTTTCAGCTAGCCTAAACTGACTTATTTTCTTAGCTTTTAGTCAATGATATTCAGACAATTCAGCCCAGTCTAAACAGTGTCAATGAAGGTGGGGAGAAGATAAAGAATGAAGCAGAGCCGGAGTTTGCTTCCAGACTTGAGACAGAACTCAGAGAACTCAACACTCAATGGGAACACATGTGCCGACAGGTATGTGCTGTCTCTTTGACTACAGCTTGCCTATGTTTAATTAACTAAAATTTTTAATGTCTCCCTTCACCGTTACCCTTTTAAAAAAAAATTTGTCCCTGGCTATATTAGTGCTTTAAGACATGGTTAACTCAGATGAAACAGCCATTGTCTAGCATATACAGGTATTTTCATAGTAGATATTGTAAATAGAACATAGTTATCTTATTGAGATCTTTAAAGTGACCTCCTTGGATACAACTTAGTTTTAAAATGTACTGTCATACTGAAAAAAAATCCTATTCTTAGGCACTATTTTCACTGAATGTTTTCTCCAATGCATAACTTTTAAAAAGAGTAATTGGATTGACAAAAGATGCTTTTTGCAAGGGTACTTGGTACAGGAATAAAATGAATGATAATATATGAGTCTGCACAAATATAATAAGTAATTTTCACTTCAGATTGTTATTGAGAGTTCTAAATTCATCTTCTTCAATACATTAATTTCAATAAATGAATTGAGAATAGGAAATAGTTAAGAATAGCTCAATGTAAAAAACAAAATCTAATTGTACATTCGTGTTTGAGTTCCTCATTTTTATATACCACAATTTCTTTTAAAGATAACTTTTTAAATTTCAATATTAAATTATGGAAAAGAAGATATTATATGTACAATCAATATATGTCACATATTTCTTGTTTAAAAGATGGAATTTTGACCTAAAGCAGTCATTACTTTGAAATTCACCAATACCTTTTTTGAAGTTAACAAGAGGTTTCAATCTATGTTTGTTAGAGGCAGTCTTTGTTTATTTTTAAGTAACCTTTCAAAACTGAAAAGAAATCATGCCAAAAGGCAAACACTAAATTTGAAAAAGAAAAGAATTTTAAAAAGTCAAAGTCAAAGCAAGTCACCCAGCTAATATAATCTCTGACAAATGTTCAACAGTTCTGTTAACTCACAAATGAGATAGCCCTGGGTCAGCTATCTTGCATTCTTCCCCTGGAGTAAGTCAGTTCTAGAAGAGATGTTTAGAAAAAATATATTACTTAAATAATAGAATATATCATCAATGTTTTCATGGAAGGCAAGTATGAAAGTTGTTTGTTGAATGTTCTTAATGGATGAATAGAAAGAACAACACCAATTCATTTAAAGCATGGAGTATAACAGCAGCTATATATATAGGCAACGATGCTACTGACTTCTCAAGGTTTTCACATTATAGAAGTGTAATTTAAAAGCATCTCTATTCTTAAGCTGTCCTTGCTGAAGACCTTCTGTATGCTATAAAAATGTGTCAAGAATTGGTTGTTCAAGAGAAGTGTTAAACATATTAACCAGTGCCATGTTACATAACCAAGATTCCATGGATTCCAGCCATGTTCTGATCACATTTTATAATCCTAGAAGTTTTTGTGTCTCTGGTTCTTCTTGGAATATCACACAGCCCATGCTATGACATTATTGCTGTATGACACAGGTTTTTTGATGGAAGGAATCATGCACTCAAGGGGAGGAGGGAAGAGATGCAGTAAAAGCAGAGAAGCCAGGCTTGGGTGTTGGTACCAATTCAGAATTCCAGGGAAAAAACTGGAAATGAAGTATAAATCTACACATTATAGTAATGTCTATACAGAAAGTGGGGGCACTGTCTGTTCACTATCTAATTAGTTGTGAGGGTGGCGAAAGGACCAGTAGTTTGAAGACTTTCTCGAAAATTCTACATTTTGTAAATCCAAATGAAAAACATCAAGATTTTAGCTATTTCTACAATAAAAGAAAAACCATACTTAAAATAACCCCCAAAATAATCAGCCAGACTCAACAAAAGAAATAAAACAAAGAAGGAAGGAGGAAAGGAAGGAAGGAGGAAGGGAAGGAGGGAGGGAGGAGGGAGGGAGGGAGGAAGGAAGGCAGACTTTAGAAATGCAAATGGTACATGATTTATACAGTCTGGTAGCACATAGACCATGTATCATCTATGACCTGTACAGGTATTTTTTTTGGCCCACACTGCATATTCAAGCATTTAAATTAGATGCCAGCTTAGAAATGGAAGTTTTATATAAAATTATGTAATTCTGAATACTGAAAAAGCAGAATATTTTTCAACAATAGTCTTAGCATTTTTGTTCATAGGAAATGTCAGCTGGAGCTGAGGAACAGGCCTTCCATTTAGCCCTCCATTTACAAGGGTAAAGAACTCTCCACTTTTCCCTAAACTCTACCATATCTGGGTCCAGTGGGCATTTGAGTTTGCAACCTTAGTGCATTCTGATCTATGAAAAATAAGTGGAAAGACCCTGCCTTCTGTCATTTCTCTACTTTTTAAATTTTTTCCAGATGGCAGGAGTGTTTTTTCTCTTAAATTTCTCACTATCAAACAGCTTTTCTCAGTCTTTGTGCATGTCCCAATTGCTACTTGACAGCCCTTTATTATCAGCACTTTTGGATATGAAAGGCGACATATGTTCACTCTAGGGCCATGCATCTGCTCTAGGTATATCATGGGTGAACTGGATTTCAGCTATCTTATTACGAACCTTCTTTGAAGTAGAACTTTAAGCTGCCTATTTCTTTACATCGTCCCCTATAACTTCTTTCCTTCCTAATGTATTGGTAATAGAGAGATATACTGATATTTTTCTGTCCTATGTTCTAACTGAGGGAGAGACAGTCAAGAGCCACTCTGACTGGAACAGGGTGAGCCAGAGAAAATGGGTGGGAAATAAGGGTCATGAATGGTCTTATACTCCAAAGAGGATTTCATCTGTATGTCACATATATTTGGAAACCATTAAAGACGTTTAGGCATAGAAATGGCATCATCTATATGATTGTTTAAAAGTTTGTTATTTCTTCCTGTTATATGAAGAATAGATCGAAAGGAGCCTGACCAGAAGCAAGTAGGAAGTACAGTGGTCCAGGTAGGAAATGATACTGGTATAGACAAGGGTGATGCTAGTGAAGATGGAGAGACATGAACAAATGTGAAACATACCATCCTCTTATGACAACATGCTTGGTTCATTGTTCAATCCTCTCCCAAACTTTTCTCAATCCTTCCATTGAGGTGGAGCTGGTTAGAATACTTATTGCTCTGTTTCCTTACTGTTTATTCTATTTTTATGTTATTTTACCCAGTATACATTGATTAACATGTGGAGGGAGGCTGCTAACCTGGGCAAACTGGACCAAGGTGATGGTGGGACTCAAATTTTCCTAAAACTTCTGTCCTCCATGGCCAGTCTTTAGCAAGCTTGTCTTACGCTTGTGCTCAATATTATATTTATATAATATAGTCTTATTTTTCCTTTTTATAGCAGCAAATTAGGCAAGTTCTTCCTTGTTATATTTTTGACCAAGGCTTCCACACTTATATCTACCCATAATCATTATTTCTCTCCTAACACAACATTCTTTTCTTCATTTTCTTAGATCCCATTAGGAATGGCAATATTTGCAATATTAGAGTACTTGCTGAAAGTAAAAAGGGAAGAGGAGAGAGCAATCAAAGTGTATTCAGAGTTTTCAATTTTGAGCAACAGTATAGGCTACGGTGCCATTAACTGAAGACAGACAGACTAGGGGCTAATGTAGGAACAAAGTTGAGTAGCTTAGTAGGATGATCAATAGTTCCATTTTGTTCATGTTAGTTTTGGAGGGGTAGGCAATCAGATGAGCATATAGAACTCCAGTGGGATATTTGTACTGGGCATGTAAACGATGTGCACAAAAATAAGGAGAACACATACATAAAATAACTCTTCTTTGCCAAAGAGACAATTCTCCAGACCCTGTTCCCCAAAATGTTTGGCCAAATTGGATACTGTATTAACTCTTGGGGATGGAAAAGAATTTCTTGGGTATGCAGAAGTAAACATAGTATATTAGATCAGGAACATTGGAACTAGTCTGCCTGTGTTCAAATCCTGTCCCCACCATACATTACATGGATAATCCTGGAAAAGTTGCTTAAACTCTCTCTGCTTCAGTTTGCCCATCTTTAAAATATGACTATACTAATGTCTATGTCATAACTATTTTATAATAATTAAATGAGTTGAACTTTGTATGATCCTTAGATCAGTACCTAGCACAGAGTACAGTTATATACATGCTTGCTAAATAAAATAAATGGAAATGAAATAGACAGAAACCTACATATATAAAATTTTAAAACATGTGTAATTTCTAAATTAATATTTTAATTATTAGTGGCTATAAGTTTTTAATAAATAGTTATTAATAAACACTGGGACTAGAGCTCAGGTAGATGTCACCTAGAAACTTCCAGATTGTTGTCTTTCCCTGACCCAATATAGCTTTTGGTTGTGGTCATCCACATACTCCTGGATTCCTTGAAGATTTTAACAGCTGACTCACTGTCACTCTGCCATAATTCTTGTTGCTTTTGATATCCACTTAGATGATTCTGCACATTCTTGAGCCCCCAGTTCCTTGACACCAACTCCAGTGATTTTGTCTTCCACCAAGCCTCAGCCACCCACTACCAATGTCATAATTTAGGTTTTGTCATGACCAGTAACATCTCCAGAATTTCAATCTCAATTGCCCCCTCTCCAGCCACTGACACCTACCTTTCCAGCTATTCTCTCTAGTAATCCAACTCCAAAATTCTTAGATCCTAATGATATATCTAGTCCAGTGATCCTACCAAGTTTCCACTGCGTTTGTTCTTCTCCTGTTCCTCTTTAGTCAGGGTAGATTCTATGCTCCATCATTAAAACCACTTCCTGACATATGCCCCCATTTTTTTGTTCTCTCCTCTCTCCCTGCATCATACTCACCTAACAACGCCCCAACCTGTTCAAATCCACTTTTCTGCTGAGGCCGTGCCTGTTGCACCTGGGAGGAAGCACATGGCTGTAGGAAAACACATAACATGCTAACTACTCTCACATTATAATCATGACCACACACCTTATGTGGCTCCTTGGTGCTGCCTGGTAACTTCATTACATTTCTCTAATCCATTCACAGTCCCACTCTTCAAGATGACTATTTCACATCCCTCTCTCTTCAAACCTCTAACAGTTCTTCTTCCTTCCTTACTCTATGTAAATTAAGTAGTTCCTGTTTCACTGAGAAAATAGAAGTAGTCAGAAGGGAACTTGCACACACTCCCAGTACCTGCATGTAAGCTCATAGACTCAGACTTTTCTGTGTTCCTATATAAGGCCAGCTTTTCCACTTATATACTGAATCCCATCCCCTCCTTTCTGTGCAAGAACATCACTCCACAATTGAACACATCTCCCACACACACATACACCTCTTGCATAAACAATATTTTTCTTCCTTTTACTGGACCATTGGCAGAGAATTATGCTGTAATATGTACTATCATTTAAAAAATCCTCCTTGGGCCCCACAACCGAATTAAAGAGAAGTGTGGGAAGAGATTGTTTGGAAAGTGTACATTAGATTTAGAATTAGGAAATCCCAGTTGATCTTAGTAAGAGGAGCTTCAGTGGAGTTGCTAGGGAATTAGTCAGAAGACAGAAAAGAGAGAAGGAGTAGATTGCTCTTTTTAAAAATAGATTAACTGTGTAGAGTTGTAAGAGAGTGGTTTGTTTACTTTTACTTTTTTTTTTTAATCAAAGGGGATTCATGAGCGTGTTTATAGGATGAGCTAAAAGAACCAAGAGAGAGAATTTGAAGAAATTGTAAATCCAGGGTAATATTGAGGGCTGATACAGGGGAGGATTGACTCCAGCGCATCATTTGTAGACAAGCGTCCTCAACCTTGTGTGAGAAGAAAGGCATCTCTTTTTCTGAGGTCAGAGGTTAAGAAAGTGGGGTAAGGGGCAGTGCTAAATGTTGCATTTGCAAATTCTAGAACAGAAAACATGAAGAGCTCTCTATTTTCTCTTTGAAGTAGAAGGCAATGTGAGCTGATGAAACTGTGGGGGATGGGTCGGTATCCTGGGCAGCTTAAGGCAAGCATGTTGGAATCACTAACGTGGTGAAGGTGAGGGGAAAAAACATTTTAATCCAAACTTTCTTTTCACAGAAATCCTTCAAACATGTGAAACCACGAAAACTTCATACCTCTCTCTAAACAGCCTTAGAACTGTAGAATGTTAAATTTGGAAAGGACTTTGGGTATCATTTGGTCCAACTGTTAGATTAGTTATGAAGCTGAGATAAAGAGAAAAGAAGTGATGTTTCCAGGAGCAGTTAGCTTGCTAGTGATAGAGCCCAGGTGTCCTGAATCCAAAGCTGGTGTTCTTTCTAATACCCTTGTGCTGTCCTCTCAGAATGATCTCCTACCTTTAAAAAAATAAAATAAAATAAATAAAATCATTTCTGATTCCTTTCTTCTGATTTAGACAAATAACATGATTCCACCCACAAGCCTTTGGCTAAGGTCCTTTAATAACTAACATTTTTGTAGCTTTGCCAACTGCCTCAAAAGATTATAGCAAAGCAGAGCATCTGATTAGACATTTAACAGCAGGTTTACTTAGGTTTATTATAGGTTCATTGACTATGCAAAAGAATATTCATACCTTTACTAGTGTAATTGTTAGACATACTGTTCTAGGTGTGTCAGAAGGAAACATTTATTTACATTTCAATGAATGAGGTACAACATTCGCCTAGGAGAATAAGACCTTAAAATACACTTTTAATTTAATATTAGGATCAAGATGGTTGTAAAGAATAAAAAAAATAATATGGAAATGGTTCTATATATATTTAATATTTGGTAAAGTATCATGAAAACTTCATTATACTAAAACTATGCATTATAAAGTTTTACCATTGCAACTCTGTTATTTAAAAGATAGAACTATGTTTATCTCAAAAAGAAGAATAACAGAGTTTGATTAGAGTTATTTTTTTAAGGTAAGAGAAAAGCACTATATTTAATCTAATAATAAATTGAGGTTTTCCCCTCAGTGTGGAATATCAGGATGCTCTGCAACAATTCATTAGCATAGATGCTTCTTTTTTAAATATTTTAAGTTTTGCTATTTTTCTGGTTAATAAGGAATGAATTCCATTGTAAAATCTTAATATCTCGGAAACATATGATGCTTAAAAAGCTCTATAATAACACACTCTCTTGCAACTTGCCATTTAAACATAAAATTACATATTGCACAACTTTCCAAATCAGTACAGATGCATTGGTGATGCAAATTGAACTCTGTCCATATAACTCTGTACACTTGTTTTTACATGATTCATTCTTAAAAGTGGAAGAGTAAACTCAGATTGTATGAACATTAATTATTTAAGTAAATTTTGCCAACTTGATATCTAAAAGATTGTACCTTGTTGGATATTTCCTCAACAGGTATGAAAACTTTTGTTTCCCACATCCTTGCCCAAGCTGGGCATTTAACTACTTACTTTTTGCCAGTGTGAAATTGCATTATTTCATTTTATTTTGAAAGATTTGACTGTGAATGGGATTGAGCAACCTTTCATATATACATGGCCACATTTTCATTTTCCTTCTTTGAAATACTTGACAATGTCCTTTGTTCATTTTCCATTGTTTCTTTCTTATTTATGAGAGTTTTCTCTAAGTATATGATTGTTAATATCCTAGGATATCTGAAATCATAAAATGGTATCAAAGAGCACAAAGAATTACTAGTTTTATGAGTGCCAATAAAATTAGATTTCCAACTGGAAAATATGATAAAATAATTTTTGTTTTTTTCTATTCTTTATTCACAGAAACTTATTGCCATGCAGAAAAGCTAAATTATTGTCATAGGTCAATCTGTTGATTTTATTAATTAAGTATACAAACTAAAAGGCCATATCTTATTTTTATACTTATGTGAAATTAAGTGTATCCGATGGCCATCAGTTATTTCTTATGTATTTAAGCCTTTTACTCCTTGGTTCATCTTTATTATCTAAGCTTTCTGTTATTTACAGCCTGCTGAATAATATAATGATAATGTTTTGTGACTTACAATATTCATGCTTTGTTTATATGTTTTATGGAAGGTCTATGCCAGAAAGGAAGCCTTAAAAGGAGGTTTGGATAAGACTGTAAGCCTTCAGAAAGATCTATCAGAGATGCATGAATGGATGACACAAGCTGAAGAAGAATACCTAGAGAGAGATTTCGAGTATAAAACACCAGATGAATTACAGACGGCAGTTGAAGAGATGAAGGTAAAACAAACCAACTAAAACAAAGCAAATAAGAAAGAAAGAAAATAAGGAAAGACATGCAGCATTGCTTGAAATTATGAATGTGCACAATGTTTACTCTTTTCTTAGTTTGAGATTTGTTTTTCATTAATTTAATTTCAAGTTTGATATACATTATTTAGATTTCTTAAGCTGTTTATTAACTTTAAAACACTGTGGTCAGAATTTAATTATTGATATTCATTATTTGAAATATTATTCCCTTGAAATTATATAGTATAAAGATATAGGAATCAGCTTACATTAGCTGTTTCTAGCTGATATAAATTCAAGTTGAAAATGTGCCAAAGTATTCTTGGAAAGAATTTAAAGTGTAATCAATAAACTGTATTAATTTGATGGCTTCCAGGGATTTCTTAGAATTTGGAAGTACTAAATATTTTAACTAGTGGCCTTTAATATGTATAAAAAGGACTGAGTTTACATGTACTTCTCTTGAAACAATAAGATAAAAAAAATAACATTGATTCAAGACCATGGAAATTGAGATATCTGTCTATCTGTCTGTCTGTCTGTCTGTCTGTCTATCTATCTATCTATAGATATGGCATGCACTTGGAGGTGAATGCCACATAGTGGCATTTCAGTATGGCTTCAGGCAATTCAGTAGTCCACTTAATCCTCAATTTCATTGCATGTAAATGAGATTATAATTCCTAGCTTGAGTGTCTGATCTCAGGATTTTATTTATATGTAGGTAAATTGCCTAGCTCAATGAGGACACTCAATAATTTGTACTAGCTCTAATAATAACTATATTTTGTGTGCACTAGCAGTAACTAGGGCCCAGGTAATTACATAATGTTCTGACCACAATAGCCTATGTGAAATATTAATAAATATTTGTTTGGTTTGAAGCAGGATGACAAAGCATAATCATTTTGGAGCCAGACGCTTGAGTTTAAAACCCTCTGCCAACTGTGTAACCTTGGGCTAGTTACGTAAACCTACTGAGCTTCGGTTCTCTCCTGCTTTTCAGAATTATTGGAAGGGTGAAATGTGATAGCCTTAACACAGTGCTTGGCATAAAGTAGATGTGCAAAACTCAATAGAATTATTACAATTTTTATTATCATTGGTGCTACATGGTAAGAAATTAATTAGAAGTACTATATTACATCATTTATACAATCATTCAACATATGTTTATTATAGTTAATGGCTGTTTCCTGTGCCAGCCAAAAAACACTCACATGAAACTCAGATCTTTAAGCAGAAAATCTATCATGTGGGTTTAGTGACATGTAGAAAGTAAAATTAAAATACGTAAGACTCACTTTGGCAGCACATATACTAAAATTGGAACAATACAGAGATTAGCATGGCCCCCACAAGGATGGCACACACATTTGTGACACGTTCCAGATTTTTATATGGGAATCCCTTATATTTTTGTTGTAACATTTATGTAATCTAAAGCTTCTTTAAAAATAAAAAAATAACTGAAAAAAAGACTGTTTTGGGATAAAGAGTAATCTTTTGAAGAGTATTAAAAATTAGGAAATTATTCCAATCTAGCATTACCATATATCATGCATTCACTCATCAGCAAATATTTATTGCAAACTTACTCTGTGCCAAACACTCTTCTAGACAGTGTGAATTTACTAGTGAGCAAGACATAAAATTTACCTCTTTTCTTGGAGTTTACATTCTAGTTGGGGGGGCAATAAATGGGGAAAATAATTTGAGATGATAACTTTCCTTTAAAAAACACAGAAGTGTCCCAGCCCGCGGGACAAATCAACAGCGGCGACGAGCTATTCAGCGAAGGAATGAGACTAGACACGGACAAAACAAAAAACTGTGTTCTTTATTCTGCTAACATGGCTTCTCTGCGGCTTCTTCCACTGAGCGGGTTACAATCAGCTCTCTTATAAGCAGGGAAAGGGGAGGGAAAAGGGAAGTGCCTTAAGTTTTAGGTGTCAGTACATGATTGGATAGTTTGAGATCCTAGGCGTGGTGACTATTCCCTTCCCGCGCGCGGGAATTTTGTGGCGCGAACTTAGGAAGAAGGAGAAGGAGAAGACAAAGAAAGAGAAGGTAGAGACGGCCATGATAGTTATATTCATACAACATCGCCCCCAACACAGAAGTGTGAGCTAGAGAGGAATGAATGATTGGGTGAGGGATGGGAGTGATAGGATACTATTTTAGGAAGGGTTGACTTGGAGGGCATTTGTAAGGAATTGTATTTAATCTGAGATCTGAATCACAAGAGAAAGCCAGCTATTTTTAAAATGCATGGAAGTACATTCCAGTCAAAGGAAAGAGCTCCTGCAAAAACCAAAGCCTACCTGAAGGGAGTAAAGCAGAGGATAAATGACCTGAGATGAGTTTGAGGGAGTAGACAGATAGCTATGAACAAAGGAGTTTCATAGGATATGACGGAAGTTTCCACTCGTGAAATGGGAAAGGCATTGGAGGGTTTTAAACAAGGGAATGTAATGATTTTAAACTGAACTGTGAGGAGGCCAGCCTTAGGAAAATTATATCATTATAGAATATGAGAGCTAGAACGTAGCCTGGAAGTAATATAGTCCAAACTTCTCTCTCTGCTGATCAGAAAACAGAAATCCCCAAATAGGTCAAATAATTTAGCTATAGTCACAGGTTCTAGCCATGGTAGAATAAGCCGGATTGAAGCTATGTTTTCTTTTGTTTCATTATGTTTCCTTCCATTCCATTCTAACCTAAGCTACTCTACTCTATTTTATTTTATGAATTGTGTGTAGCACCCCTGTAGTCTTTCTCCTCACATCTCAATTCCCTTGTGGCCTGCTCTCATCACCTCTTCTAATACTTTATAGCCCCTGCCTCAGGTCTCTATGTAGATAATCAAGAGCCAGCTTATGTTCATTCACTCTGTGTTCCTCCTCAGATTCCTTTAGTTTAGTGCCTCTTCTGGCCCCCTTCTTTCTCTAATAGAGCACTTTATATATTTGGTCATAAACCCAGTCATATTCCTCTTCTTTACAGTGGCAGAGAGTAGATCATCTCAAATTTCAAAATTTCAAAAGCAGTATCTGTGATGAGTGGTCCAACCAATTAATCCACATTGATTGGTGTTTTTAAGTAATTGAACTAGCTACAAAATTGGTACAGTGTGGGATAATATTGAAAACAGGTAGTGCTCTGGTAGCCTCTGGCAACAGCAGCCAAGAGAGTTGGCAGGACACCCCCATTTCTTGATCTTGCCCATCGAGACAATATCTTGGGTCTATTTCAAAGCATAGAAGTAGTGATGTACCTTGTCCAACCTTCCACATCTGCTTATATTGTGGGCAAAAATATCTTTATTGTCAGAAGAGACTAAAAGATCTGCTTTGCTGTTTCCCTCCGGTTTACTCAGAAAAAAGAGACCCCACCTTCTGTTTCTTTCCTTTTTATTCCTGTGATTTGCTTGAAAATGACACTGCTGATTAGAGAACTTATTTTTCTCCTGTAAACAAAACTTTTCTATTAACGCAAAATAACCAAGGGGAGTATTTAGTAAGTAACATCTGACTTCAAAACTCTTTAGGATGTCTGCAATAGTTTATGCTGAAACTGCATACTAAAACCCTTAAAAATCTTTGTAATTTCATTTTTAACTGACTTCTTTCTTTTAAGAATTACACTAATGTAATTCTGGTCCTACTGCTTAACAGAACGTAGACAAGTATACTTAACATTCTCATTGTAGGGGTGACTGACTAAAACAGTGGTTCTCAAACTTGAACATGCATCAGAAATACCTGGCAGATTGCTGGGTCCCACCTCTAA
This sequence comes from Cabassous unicinctus, assembly GCA_029593785.1. NCBI lineage: Eukaryota > Metazoa > Chordata > Mammalia > Cingulata > Chlamyphoridae > Cabassous > Cabassous unicinctus. Next base: position 25,967 of record JAQZBX010030030.1, read on the forward strand.
TGTTTCTGATTTGGGTGGGTTTGGGATGGAACCTGAAAGTTTTCATTTCTAACAAGTTTTCAGATGATGCAAAGGGACAGATTGCAAACTGGTTCCAAGGAACAACACTTGAGAACCACTGGTTTGAGCTATTGGCAGTGAAAGGTATCTGAGCATTTGATGGTTATATTCATGGAAAGAAGAGGCCCAGAGCCACCACTTTTTATGAGGATTGTGTCTAATCTTTACCATCCTTTAATTTTCTACCTTTCTGTACAGTGGAAAAATACCTCATGATGATCTCCTTTCTTTCTTTATTTTTTTTTTAAATATACTTAAAAAAAAATTTTAAGACACTTAGATTACATAAATATTACACAAAAAATATAGGGGATTCTTGTATGTGCCACTTCCTAGCCCTCCCACATTTTCCCACATTAACAACATCCTTCATTAGTGTGGTACATTTGTTACAATTGATGAACACGTTTTGGAGCATTGCCACTAAGCATGGATTATACTTTACATTGTAGTTTACACTCTCTCCCACACATTTTTGTAAGTTATGACAAAACATATAATGGCCTGTATTTGTTATTGCAGTGTCATTCAGGACAATTCCAAAGTCCCAAAAATGCCCCCAAATTATACCTATTTTTTTCTATTCCTCACCTTAGAACCTCCAGTGGTCACTGCCTCCACATCAATGATAAAAGTTCTTCCATTGCTAGAATCACAATAAGTCTATATTAGAATACCAGTAAGTCTACTCTAGTCCATCATTCATTCCCCAATCCTGAGGATTCTGGGATGGTGATGCCCACTTCACCTCTAATTGAGAGGGGCCTTAGATCCCATGGGGCAGATGGATGGGACTATCTTGCTTGCATTTGCAGACTCTCTGTTCCTTGGGATGGTCGTTGTCAATGATCATCTCCTTGTTAGTTGGCCTGGGTGAGTCCAATGAACTGGAGAGTAAGTGTTGCAAATATGTTCAGATTCAGAGCCCAGCTGGTATATGGGCGGTCCAAAGATTTAAGTCTCATGGACATATACCTA
>JAQZBX010030031.1:0-27016 GCA_029593785.1 Cabassous unicinctus
GGACTTGTACTGAATGACATTGCAATGACAGATACAGGTCATTATTTATCTTGTAATAACTTACAAAAATGTGCGGGAGAGAGTGTATCCTACAGTGTAAACTATAACCCATGCTTAGTGGCAATACTCCAAAATGTGTTCACCAATTGTAACAAATGTACCATACTAATGAAGGATGTTGTGAATGTGGAAAAATATAGGAAAGCTAGAGAGCAGGGCATATGGGAATCCTCTATGTTTTTTATGTAACATTTATGAAACTTAAGTATCTTTTAAAAAATTTAAAAGTGTGTTAAAAAAAGGCTGCAGCTTATCTTCACTGGCATAAACACCTTTCTAATTATGAATTTTCCTTACTACCCACCATTAAAGTAGTTAAATAATGTTTTTTTCACCATCCTTGTTTTCCAAAATGCATCACTTCTGACCAAGAAACTCATTTTATGGTGAAGAAATATGTCAATGGACTCATGCCCACAAATTTACTAATCTTATTAATGTCTCCTTACCCCAAATCAATCACCCAGTATAAGAGAACAGTGAAACAGCCTATGGAAGGTCCAGTTGAGGTGCCATCTGAGTGCAACAACTTGGAGGCTGAGAATGTCTTCACAGTATGAGGGTTAGCTACTTTCTTTTAGGCTGAAGCATGATACTACTCTTTTAATTAAAAAATTAAATATTTGTTAAAGTGTCATGTATGAATGCTGAATTAAGAAAGGGTGGAGGAAAGCAGACGTAGCTCAGTGCTTGAGCACTTGCTTCCCATGTACGAGGTCCTAGGTTCAATCTCCATTACCTCCTAAAAAAAGACAAAAGGGTTGGATAGGGTTCGATTGTCTGTTGTTGAATCTCATCACCCTTCTATGTTCTTCATGAAATGCATAAGAGAAGCTGGGGATTATATTACCAGCGTCCTCTTCCCCATAAGGCTTCTGGTCAGAGTTTGCTAATGAGAGCCATTCCCCTGAGATTGGGAAGGCTGCAGAATATAGAGAGGCTACTATCCTCTGGAGGCGGCTGCACACATATGTAAGAACAGATGTGGGAATGTTAGGGGCTTCTCACATTGCTCTTGAGACATCTGCTTTAATATTTCTGACTGATACTGATACCATTGTTGAGAGCTTCCATCTCCTCTGCTCTACAAGCACTTTGAAAAAGTGTGTAAGCCTCTCATTTGTTATATTAAAGTTCTTATAGCTGTAATAAATAGAATGGCTTTTGTTTACCTGACTCAGTCTGACTGCAACAACCTCCATCTTGTTAGTTTGCCTCTTTAATTCTGCTGTTTTATTGCCTGGTAGGAAAGGAAAATTGTTAGGTCTCTGGAGTGTTTCTGTTGTGGTTTTTCCCTCTTATGTGTCTTTTTTCCTCTACTTTTCTTAGAATTACTGCATTGGAGACCTCTCTACCAAATGAAGAGGGTTGTAGGGGGAGGATGACATATTGTTATTCTCTTTAAGCCCATTAGTACCAAATTCCTCTGGAAATTTTTGGTCAAGACCTTAAATTCTTTCAAAATAATACTCTCTAAAAATTGTCCCGAAAATTTTAGCCTTTCCTATTGGCTATGAAAGAATAATTTTATTTCTTTTTTAAACTTCAATGGAGCTGATATTTAGCTGTCCCAGGGGTATGACTTCATTTGCAAACATTGCCTTAATCATCAGTTACAAATATTTGTTTCTGCCATACAGCGAGATCAATGATTCTCAACCAAGAGTGATTTTGCTTCCAAAGGAAACATTTAGCAATTTCTGGAGGTAGTTTTGATTATCACAACTTGGGAGGGGGAAGCATGCTACTGGCATATAGTGGGTAGAGGACAGGGATGTTGCTAAACATCCTACAATGCAAAGAACTACCTTCTTCCTCAACAAAGAGCTATCCTGTCCAAAATATCAATAGTGCTGGGGTTGAAAAACCATAGCATAGATAATTATTACAGTGATATAATTATTCTTAATTTAGGGATAATTAAACTGAGGCTCTGAGAAATTTATGCTGAATAGTTGCACAACTAGTAAGTAAAATAATTAAACTCCTGTTCTTTTCACTACATGGATTATTTCTAAAACTACTATTAGGTGTGATTTTTCTTTTCTAGCTGCTAAGTGAGAACATTTTAGAAATGTCAGACTTCACAGTATATTTAAGTACATGGGATATAAGATAGTTTGCTGCAGCATTTGAAAACTGTATGTAGTTTCACCCATTTTAAATATGCTTTCTATAGCCCACCCTCTATGTCCACCAGAATCAGCTGGGGAAGTTTGTCAAAGAGCCTAGGAGCCCTGCCCCACCCTGACCTACTGGGGCAGAATCCAGATCCAAAAGTCCTGCCTTTAGCAAGCAAGTTCAAAGGCATTTGCCCAAAAGAAAAACTCCAAGTCCCTTGCTCAGCATTCTAATGGCTTCACGACTTTGACTTCCACCCACATCTCCAGTTTGTTTCCCCCTCTAAAGGCCCACTCTGATCTCTCCTGACACCTGGTCACATACTACTTTTTTGCTCATACTCTTCAATTTAAAGAAAAAGAAAAAGATTACTTGCCAGTGATATAAATTAATTTTCTTTTCCCAGACCAATATTTCTGAACCAAATTATCTGTTATTCAGTGAAGAAATATTCTGTATATGTCAATAAAATTATTTTCACCACACAGCACTAATTTTGGAAACTAACATTTTGTACCATACGTAGAAATGAACCATAATCACTTTGTGTGGCAGTTTGAGATTATTTTATGAATCCAAAAAAAGAAAGATAATGGTTGTAAATGAATCTATTTCTCTGGATATGATACCCTTTTGTTGCGTTAAGTTCAGTTGAGGGGCTTTGATTATATTACTTGATAAGATTGTTTTAGGACTTTTGATTAGACTACATCAGTGAGGCATGACTCAGGTTGAGTCCCCATCTCCTTGCTGGGTCAGGTATCAATGGACTCTGTATTATGCAGTAAAGGGATCCTGATGCAAAGTACTGGAAATCTGTTGGCTTCTATAAAGAGTATTTTTGGGAGTAAAAGCTAACAGTTACAAGGCCCTAAAGAGTCCAACTCAAGGCTGCTTTCTCACCAAAGTCAGTTGCCATATGTTGAAGCAAGATGATGGGCAATAAAAGTGACTATATCAACTTTTAGATAATTTCTGGACTCAAGATAAATGTATGTAATTCAAATGTTTCAGATGCTAGTTAATAGTTCTGCCACATTAGCAATTTAACCAGCCAAATGCTAATTAATTTAATTGCCATAGCCTTTATTGTATTTTATGGCTTTAGAAAAGTCCATTAAATATTGGTCACCTCAATTTTGAAAATATGTTTTAGATTAGACCTGATGTGCTTTCTATACAAATAAAACAACTTCCTGACTTTGGGTAATATACTAGCTCATGATTGTAAAATGAAGCAAATTGCTGCTAGACCAAAATTAGAAAGTTTAAAATGTATTTTAGAACAATCTGAAAATCAGCACTCAAGCTGGGAACCCACTAAAACTTTTCATAAGAAGAAAGTTCACAATATCTTTAGAATTGCTTAATTTTAGTCAGATGTTTCTTTATGCCTAAAAAAATATTTATGTGACCCCTACCCAAAAATCATCAAAAGTTTTCCATAACTCCTTGTTAAAATAAAGATATTTAATGTATATTCAAATTTTGTCAAAAATTTCTCCTCCCCATTAGAAAGTAATTGCTTGAAATTCAGAGTGTATCTAACACTGTCTTTCAAAATTTTCAATTCTCATTCTCTTCTCTTAAGATATAATATTCAGGGCTTCCTATCCAAAAAGTTTATCACATTCAAACTAGATTTAAAACTTATACTTCCTACCATATCAATATCCATTTCCCCTTCCACAATTTCAGTAATTGTTTGCCCTTTTCATTTTTTCAATTGATACCAGAAGTCTTTTTAAAGCAAAGCCTTCTCTCATATTTCAAACATAGTCTAATACTAAATTAGGTACTTTGCAATTGCCAGAAATACTTTTGAGCTGAAATTTTTCATAGCATTAAGAGAATAAAAATGGCATAAATTCTCCAATACAAATATTAACTTAAATCTATAAAAATATAGCCATGAAAGATACCAACTGCTATATATAGGTATAAATATTTGAGAATTTCAATAATAATTTAACTACACAATACTCAGTACCTGAAAATCTTTTGAATCTTATTAAAAATAAATTAGAGAGCCGGGGTAGCTCTGTGGTTTGAGCTCCTGCTTCCCATGTATGAGGTCATGGGTTCAATCCTCAATACCTCCTAAAATAAATAAATAAATAATGAGGCTTCTGGTTTCCTTACAACATATAAAAAGCTGAAGGAATTCAAGTTAACAACTTTTCCAAACCTATCAGGGAACTGAGGTTACAGGGCAAAGAATAAACCCAAAATCTAGAATGAGAAAGAAATGAACAGAGGAACAGGGAGATACAGAACCTAAGCATTTGTTTAACTGGGGTAGATACCATCAAACAACACATGCAAACACAAGAAAAACCAGATAGAAATTTTCGACAGATTGCTAATGGCTGAAGGTGGACAATAATGAAGATATGAAGTCCCTAGGGCATGCAGACACAGGGGAGTTTGCATGTGCTTGCTTTTCCTCTGGAAACACCACCAGTTCTGATAGGAAAGATAGGAGAATGCTGAGAAAGTGCTCATAGTGCTGACTGGAAGAAGACACTGGCAAAACTGGCAAAACCACTGCCAAAACTCCACTCAGAACAATCTTCCCTTTCTCCTTTATGAAATAAAAATCTTAATCTGCAGAGGGTAGGGCAAAAAACTCACAAAAACTGTAAGCGTAGGGTACTTGTGGAAACCCATTGCAACTGGGAGAGACGAACAGGGAAACAGAGAAACACACACAAAAACCTTCTATCCCTGAGAAAGAGCAGGAATACAAATTAGGACCAGCTTTAATCTGGAGGAAGGCCACAGGCACTTGAAGAGGCTGAGACTGAGATTCCATCAACATATTAGAAAATGGCCCTTTCACCACCACACGAATAAAATCCAAGTAAACTTAATAGTAACCACAGCTGGGCGAGTGATGGGGGACTCAGGGACACATCTAGCTGCCATCTCTCAGCCCTCCCCTACTCTGGGCTCTGTCTCCTTTTCTATTGTGTGCAGATGTTTCCATATGTTTCTATTCCTCAGCCTGGGGGAGATGTTAGGTCTAATGGAGCAGACCATACCTTAAATCTAGGAACTGGGAACCAGCAGCCTCAGCTTTTTATCAAAGCAGGAACTCTCAGTGGCAGGGGCCCCCTCCACTGCATATAAATACCCTGTCCTCAGGCAGCACAGATTGGATTCTCCTCTCTGATATTAAGTGGGATGTGCAGAGCTGACATCCACAGACACTGACCTGAGAAGTTGGCCTCCTAGGGAGACCAGCCATGATGGACCTCTTGCCCTGTTCTTATGGACCCATTGTGCTGTGTAAGTAATAAAGTGATCATTTGATGAGAATCTCATTTGTGCCTGAGCCTGTGTTCCCCTTGTGTGCACCATGCAAAAACTCTCTCCGCAGAGAGTTGCAAAGGATAGGCCCTCTGTAAAACAGCACAAAGGGAAGACTCAAAGGCAAGTAGCAGACCCAAAGTGATACAGAGAGAATACATTGAGATAAATCATCTAGTAAATTATCCCACATCCTAAACACAAGGTATCATTGTGGACCACTGAGTGTGACAACAGGAACACGTATTTGAAACTTGGCTCAACCCCTGACTAGACTGAATTTACAAAATTCCCCACATCAAAGTTGAAGAAAAGGTGAGCTCATCTCTAAGCATAAAACTATCTATTTCAGTATCTACTCTTTTATAAAACATGTCCAACTTCAACAACAACGAAAACAATAGCAAAATTATAAAGCATTAAAAAGGCAAGAAAAATCAGTCTAAACAAGTCTCAGACGTGACACAGATGTTTAAACTGCTAGAAAATTTTAAATAACTATGATTATTATGTGAAAGTTTCCAATAACAAATGTAGATACATGCAAGATGAAATCGTTAATTTCATCAGAGAAAAGGAATCTTTATGAAACATCAAGTGGAAATGCCAGAAATAAAAAAAACAAAAACAAAGTATTACCAGTATTAGAAAGAAGAAAGGGTTCACAAGAAGACTTGATATGAGTGAGAAAAGAATGAGTGATATTGAAGATAAACTGATGGAAATGACCCAAACTGAAATGAAAAGAAAAAAGTCAACAAAACAGAATAGGTAATCTAGAGCTGCAGGGCAATATCAAACTATTTAACATGGTTATAAACAGAATCACAGAAAGATAAGAGGAAGAAAATGATGTTGAAGACATATTTGAAGAATAATGGCCAAATCTCCACAATTAAAGTGTAAATTAAGGGTCATCTTGTAGTGCCAGAAATAAGGAAGTGCTAAATCAAAGAGGGGAGCATGCTGTAAAAGACCTAAGTGCTGCCTTAAAATAGTTCCCAATAACCCAAATTGAAACAATTTGAGTGACGAAATAAACTATGGTAGCTTTGCACTATAACCCAAATATTATTTTTCAAAAATATGAACCCATTCTTATATTAAAATGATTGAATAAATAAAATACATATACATACATGCATGCATACAAATATGGAAACATACTTGCATGTGGTAGAGAGACAAAAATGCCTTAAGAAGAATTCCAATTAATTACGTCAGTAGGGAAAAGAAAGATAAATAATTGCCATTTGAAAAATACACTAAGAATTGCAGTAGGTAAGATCCATTTATGACAACTAAAATTAGTTGACAAAACTTTATGAAGACATAGGACATCTCCATTACCTCAGATCATCTTTACCAATTATTTATTAATTACTTTGTTATTGTTTTAGTTACCTAAGCTGCTCTAGCAAATACCATGAAATGGTTCAGCTTAAACAATGGGAATTCATTTACTCATGGTTTTGAGACCAAGAAAATGTCCAAATCAAGGCATCATCAAGGCAATGCTTTCTCCCTGAAGACTGGCATTTTGGAGCTGGTCACATGGCAAGTCACATGGCTCCAGCTCTTTCCCTTCCCTTCCGGTTTCATTGATGTAGCTTCTTGCTTCCCATGGCTTCCTCTGTCTGGTCTGAATTTCATTCTCTTATAAAGGACTTCAATAATAAGATTAAGACCCATCCTGACTGAAGTGGGCCACACCTTAACTGAAGTACCCTCATCAAAGGGTCCTACTTACAATGGGCTCACACCCACAAGAATGGATGAGCTTTAGGAACATGTTTTTCTGGGGTACATACAGTTCCAAACTTCCGCAGATATATTTAACATATGTCTACAGATTCTTTGATATTTTTCCCCCCAAGAGTTGGACATTAACTCCTTTTTCCTTGATGTAGACTAGATTTAGTGATTCACTTCTAACAGAGATGAAAAGGGAAAAAACTTGACAGACACCACTGTAACCAAGTGATAAGTTAATAGCACCAGTAATAAGATAAGTTGACTTCATATATCCCCAGATATGATGCAATAAGAAGGACATTTAGCCTCTATGATATTCTTTCTCAAATTTCATAACCCCAGTCTATTCATGAATAAACATCAGATAAACCCCAATTAAAAGATTTTCTACAAAATACCAGAAAGGTATCTTCATATATGTCAAGATCAGGTAAGATAAAGACAGACTGAGAAACTGTCACAGATTCTGAGAAACTAAAGATACATAACTAAATACAATGTAATATCCTGGATAGGATCCTATCCAGAAAAAAGACAATAGTGAGAAAACTTGTGATATTAGAAAAAAGGTCTGTAGTTTAGTTAATAGTACAGTATCAATGACGTTTTCTTCATTGTGATAAATGTACCAATGATATGTAAGTTGTTAACAGAAGGGGAAGCTGGGTGAATTTTATATGGGAACACTTTGTACTATTATGTTTTCTAACTCTCATGTAAATCCTAAATCATTTCAAATTTGCAAGTTTTTAAAAGGTTAGTGAACATTGCTAAGTAGATGCATACATGTACATATAAAATCAATTGTTCAGGATTTGCTTGTATCTCCTGAAAGTACAATTATAGGAAACTCAATTTATAACACAAGGTAACTCTTTTATGTGCTCCATTTATTCTCATCTCTGGTGCTGTGAGATCCTGCATTTCATACAGCTTCTCAGTGACATTCCCCCTAGAGACTGTTAGACAATGAGCAGGACAGCTGTGTGTCTTCCACTTCCCCCCAACATGCCTCACTGCTAGCTAGAAGTGAAAGTCATTTCCTGCTTTCCCCAAAGATGCCAAGCATGCTTGTGTACTCCAGAGCAGACAAAGGACACAGCAATTAGAGCTCTGTCGAGGTTTATATTTACATATAAAGTTGGAGATTTATGTATGAATATGTTACTTATATATTTAAATATGCATCCACATTTTAGTTATTTATTTGTTTTTAATTAGGTGAAAGATTTGATAGATGGATATAAATGATGATTAGATAGACAGACATACACACACACAGACAGACAGCCTTTTGCTGCTGCTCATCTAATTCAATGGTTCTATAACTCCAATGTTCATCAGAATTACATGGAAAGCTTCATAAAACAGAATCCTCGGCCCCATTCCCAGAGCCTCTGAGTTACTGTTTGGGGACAAGGCCCATGAATTTGCATTTCTAACAAGTGCACATGTTAAGCCAATGCTACTGTTCTAAAAACCACAACTTGAGAACTACTGTTCCAATGCATCATTAATGTATTCCTTCAATTAAAGTCCTTTAAAATGCTTCAGTTTGAAGTTTGGTAATACTGAAAAACATCTACTTTCTGATTTAAATCGATAGGATACAGAAGGGAATTTTAGATAATATTAGAATTTTTGAATAATAATTAAAATATAAAAACAGAAAAACAATAAAATGAAAGCATAACTCAATAGTTATCTTAGTATGGAAAAGAATATTCTAAGCATAAAATTAATGGAAGTAATCACAAAGGAATAGAGTGATAAATTTGAGTATATATAAAAATTTACTATATAAGACTATTGGAAAGTATACAAAAAGGAAACATATGCCAATGAAATTTGGACCAGGGTACAATATTACTAAGGTGAAGAGAACTTTCAATTTTAATTAGAAAAGAAAAACTGAATAAATAATATAGAAAAGTAACAAAAACAAATTCAAATTACTAATACATATATGAAAGTATTCAAATTTTTTAGTAAAAGATAAATGCTTATTAATACAGAATTAGTATAACATTTTCTCCAATGTTTTTTTGCCAATGTTTTAGAAGAAACTTAAAAATTATATGCCCTTTGAATCAGTTACTTCCTTTAAAATGTACTATTAAAGAACACAGTTTGGAAATAAACTTTTATGCAAATATAAAAACAAAGTGTTTTGTTTTAATGAAGAAAGCCATAGGGCAAGAAATGGATAACCAACCTGATAACTTTAAAGAGTGTCAGATACTACATGAATTAAATAGAAGATCAAACTGTTGCCCGCCCCAAGCACTGAAGTTAATGATAATTATATACTAGTTATAGAAACTGAATATTAACATCAGGATTCACTAGATAACTTTTATAGTTTTTCATGTAAAAATATATAAAACCAAGGGAGTATAATTAATCTTTTAAACCATGCGTTTAATCTTTTTCACAAAAGCATGTTTTTTTTTATGTTTTCACATGCATATATTGTCAAATATCGATATGTATTTATACATTTAAACATGATGTAAATACAGTAATGTTTATAGTATATATAGATAATATATTTTATATACTGACATATATTGTGTACTCTATAGAATTTATTATTGACAAAGCTAAATTGATGAAGTATATTAAACTTTAAAATGCCTTTTATAAATGAAGTGAAAACTAGCTATAGCTTTGTATTAACATTTTGGCTAATTTTTTTTTCCTTATGATAGTTATCTTAGAAATCATATATCTTTAAATGATTGGATTTTCCTTTTTAAAATGCTTTTTATTTATCACTAACTTAATATATGTACTTTAGGGATTTACTTGGGAAAATGAATACACTTACTACATCAGAAAGGAAGCCACAGATTTTCTGTATTTTAATTTTCTATCATCTGGCACGAGACATTTATATAAATAAATAAGTCCTTTAAAGCAAATATAGGCAGCAAGGTCTAATTCCAGGTCCATCCTGGCAAACACCTTGCTTTTGCTAGAATTTACAAAGGTTATTTTCATAACCCTAAAATCAATGGTAAGCATTTAAAAATCCTGTCTGTATGTGGGCAGTATAAATAAAATACCTTTGTATGCAATTATACACACAGAGTCCCATTTTCAAAAATATATCATTGTCATTATTTAGGCAAAGCATCAGTGAACAGTATTCATTACTTCACAAGGAAAAAGGCAAATTCAAAATGAGAATTTATTTGAAAAGTGGAAGAAAAGATGGTGCTCAAATTGAAAATTCAGTGATATATAAAAAGTGAAAATGTCAAATATTTATATTAACTTCTATTTATATATAAATCGTGTATACAGAATACAAATTACTTTAGACAAAATTACTATAAACATTATGTTTTCTATATATATTTGTAAAATTGCAAAGAATCATATATCCCACTATCACTTACATTTAAACAATTGGTAAAGATAGGTTGTGGAAAAATCATTCATTTTAGATATATGTAATAAAGTGCAAACTTTCATTTCTTGATCACAAAGACCTTAGAGTCACTTGAGAAAAAGTTTGTAGTCTGGTCATCCATAAAGATCATCAATTCAGACTATAGTTCTTTTGGAATATTCTTTACTGAATACAAGCTGGTATTTTCTTCCTGAGTTTCAGTCTGTTTTTACAAGGAAAGAGCAAGTTAATTGTTCTAGAGTGAACACTGATTTAATGCATAGGTATGTCATTTTTCTATGCATTAATTACCCAGCTAGACGTTAGAATTTATCAGACACCATAAATTATTTTGTATTTATCTCTACACATAAATCAATTCATTTGTAGGTCTATTTTCTCACTTTAAACTTCTACTCCAGACACTATCTTCCTCAGAAATAGAATACTTAGAATATGTATGCCAAAATGCACATAAGCAATATATTCACTTAGTGTGGCTAAGCATAATCTAAACTAAAAATCAATAATATTTATTTTGTGATAAGCATTTTTTTACAATTGCTAATATGAATTCTTATAAAATGATCATTCTGTAGTGCAGGTTGGGAGACTGCATCCTTCCAAAAATTAAACCCACTGATTTGTTAATTTACTCTATAATAAATAAATATCTGCCCTTTCTGAAACACCAGTATAGGCAATATGAATTGACAATTAGCCTCCAAAATAAGGACCATATTGCAAGTTTACAAAGGTTATAAAAAGACAATTCACACTATAATAACTAATAAATACTCAAAGGTATTCAAATTCATTTGAACTTTTTTTTTACTTGGCTATAGGAAGCATAGTTTGCTAATCTGGAAGTGGACAAGTTAGTGGTCAGTGCTGGCTTTCAAAGTGAAGTGATGATTCCAGGCCTCTATCTCCGAAACAGTAAAGAGTTCACCATACAGAGATGGGCCTGGGGCATGAGGTATGCAAAGCTCTTAACAGTGGAAAACCCCATGTAAAAGGGGAATTAGATAATGTACATATCTTGATCTGTTTGATGAATATATTACGTATAAAGAAAAATAATGAAATAAAATTTCTGATAAGGTCTAGATTGAGGATAAGAACATGAAAAACAAGGATTAATAGTTTCAAATAAGTAACCCTGAAGATACCAGTTTAATTCTATGCTCCATCTCTTACAAGGTCAATGGGCTTATAAAAATCACTTAACTCCTATATTTCAGTTTTTCAATCTATTAAATGTGGTAATAATGTGATAATTAAAATACCTACTTAATAAGAGTGGCTTGTAAATTATGTTGCACGGTTTCTGGCATGCAATTATATATATGCATTACCATATATAGTCAATGTCATTCTATTATAGATATGTATAGATAAATACAGATATAAATGCATATATGGATGTAAGTCGTCATTACCATGATAATGAGTCCATTTAAGCTAAAGAGGGAAAGTCAGTGAAAAAATAGTAGGAAATCATATTATTTCAAGTAGTGTTCTTTAGTGGGTCCTATCCTAAGTTTCTAGTTCACATTTGACCTCCAAACTGACAACTGATTTTTTACAATATCTACATACTCACAGACAGCAGGAAATACAATTGGATCCATGACTCTTTGTTCCAAATAGACAACTTAGGAGTGAATTCTCAACCAGAGTGCCTTGTTTCATGTTTATATACCGTGCTAGCCAGTTACTTATTTTCAGAAATATTTCCAGACAATACAGGTAGAGACTATACTCCAGATTTTTGAATGTAACAGATGAGAACTGCAAATATCTACAAGGAAGATGGAATCATTTTTTCAATTGCACACATATTATTCTTGATGAAGTGCTAATGAAATAGTGCATTCTCATTTATTAGCTTGATAAATTAAATATATAGTACTAAATAATATTTAGAGATAAAATAGAAGCAGCATATTTTAGCTTGAATAACTCATGCAGTTATAAAGCAGCAAAAAAATGGATTCATGACACAGTACCGATAATAAGAAGAAAGTATTTGGGAAAATTAATCAGAAATTAATTCAGTGACTACCACCCTGTGAAAAGGTAAGGCAATGCAAAACATTTTATTCTATTGACTGGAAACAGTGAGAAAGAAAGCAAATATTCAATCCTGTCTGATAAGATAAATAGTTCTGAGAATTCAGTTGCTCAATATATGTTAATTAAACTTTTAAAATAGTTATTGTAAAATGATTCTTTTCTTCATTCTATGAAGTGTGATGTGCACACACCATGCACATACTCAGAATAGACCTCTAAAAAAATTAAGAGGACTCCCCAAATAATTACAATTAAGGTAGTAAATGGCAACATTTTAATGGAGGTACAGCTAGAAATCTACGAGTCAAAGAAAAGAGAGGTTTTTGAAGCTTTGCAAAGAAGAATGAAGAATGTTATAGACTGACAGTCACTGTTTTTTGAACATCTGTGGAGAAAAGAGAAGGGCAGTGACTATTCAGTGAGTTAATGAGGCACATTTGAGGAAACACACACACATACGTGCATGCACACAAAAAATCAAACCGGCTTAATTTCAAAAGGGGAAGTATTGAAGATGAAGTTAGAAAATTATGTATGGACCATGTTGTGATGGATCCACAATGACTAAGAAATTTGATTTTATTTATATGGCAATAAGCAGTGGTTGAAGGTAGCAGAGAATGGTAGCTCTATTAGAATTTGACTCAGCCATGAATATCAGACAATTCTGAAGTAAGAGTGTTGATAGAAAGTTAATTCTCTCCCATCAAGAATTCTGGAGGTGACCAATTCATGGAAAATAAGGTGTGATATGGTATAAAGTATGTGGACCCTATCTATCTAGTAACTTTATTGTGCTTGAATTTCTTACTCAAGGTAACTTCATCATCTTCTATGTATTCTGGAATTCAAAAATTAAAAGAAGGAAGGAAAGAGAAAGAAAGAAAAAAAAAGAAGGGAGAGGGGAGGAAGGAGATTAGGAAGAAACAAAGGTAGAAAGAAACCTTGACAACGTTATCCTCGGAGGCTAAAACCTGATTGTGTTTTTAACTTTTATACAATTAATGAAAAAAGATAATTTTACTTTTATTTTTAAAATATTTTTCAAAATTTAATTTCCTGAAATATAGTCTTGCCTTTTGAAGTAACATGAGCCCATATTCCAACATGACTCGTGTCCTTATAAGAAAGGAATAAGAAAGAGTTCACGGGGAGAACACCATGTGATGACTTTCATAACAATGTACCACAGACTGGATGGATGGCTGTGCTGCTAATGAAATGCTTTGTTAATGCTTCTCTCTCTATATATGTATATAGACCAATATGATGACTTTAAACTCAAGCATAAGAAAGCAATACACAGACATATATTTATTTATTTTATTAAACTTCTGTTAATAATTGATAGAATATGAAATGAGTAAAAGCTCGTCTATAAACAGGGATCCAACTGCTGCATCACAATCCTTCACAACATACATACATATAGATATACGCTCACCAAATCAGGGAACACACCAACTTCCTGGCCCACGTTCAGCCAGAGTCCTGATTGGATGCAAAATAAATATATATATATATTGTTAGTTAGCTAGTTTAACAACTTTATACTGACAATTAGAGTGAGAAATAAGAATAACAAGTCAAAAGATTAAATCAATATTGAACAGAGTCACAAAATGACAGAAAAATAGAGCAGTTTTACATACAAACTCACCAAAATGGAGGATACACAAACATCTAGCTCTCTGCTGGGAAGTCCCGAATCAGCAGCTGATACCAGAGTCCAATTGGAAACAACACCTGTGCACAGCACCCCCCTCCAGGGTGGAACTTCCACTGGCCTGACCAGGGACTGTCCCTCTTATTGAGCTCACAAACAATGAACTCGATACTATAGATGCCAACTTGTGAGCACTGCGTCAGTCCCTGAGGAAGTGGCCAGCCTTCCCAGAGAGGCATACAACACTCCCCAGAATGCACCCTATCTGTTCTTATTTGTTACAAAACATGACCAATGTGCCTACTGTTCTAGTTCTCATCATTCCTCCTGAAATATGAAAAGTGCTGACCAGTAAAACATTGCTGACTAACAAAGTTTCCTATGTAATGTTTCACTTTTAAGTTTGGACAATACTCACTACAATTTTTTCCATTACAATGGCTCATAACAGAAATTTATTGTCCCACAGTTCTGGAGGTCATGTATTAGTCCTGGGCATTGGCAAGCCCAAGTTCTGTGGGGCAGGCTGTAAGGTGGAAACTCAATGAATGTGGCATTGAATTCCCCAGGATAAACTGGCTGGCTGAAGTAGAGACCAGAATTCTTCTTTCTGACTTTTGAAATCCTCTCTTCTTGCTTTAAGACCTCCAACTGATTGAGTAAGGAGACTCCGTCATTGCTGAGGGCACTCGCCTTTGTTCATTATAGATGCAGCCAGCCATAGGTGGCTCACCTGCCTGATGATGTGAATCCATCCACAAAATTACCCTCACAATAACAATCAGGCCAGTGCCTGTTTGATCAAACACCTGGGCCCCATAGCCTCACCAAGGTGACACGTATCGTAAGGGAGAATCCCTCCTAACCTCGCTCTAGCTTCTGGTGGTTTCCTGGCAACCCTTGAGCTCCAATCTCTGCCTGTCATCATATGGTGTTCTTCCCATGACTGTTTCCTTTCGCTTTCTTATTGGGACACAAGTCAGATTGAAATATGGGCTCATGTTACTTCAAAAGACAAGACTATATTTTCAGGAAATTAATTTTTTAAAATATTTCAGAAATAAAAGTAAAATGATCTTTTTCATTAATTTCATAAAATGTACAAACGCAGTATGGTTTTAACTCTGAGGATAATATTGTCAAGGTTCCTTCTACCTTTTTTCCTTCCTACCTCCATCCTCCCTCTCTCCCTTCTTTTTCTTTCTTTTCCTTTCTCCTTCCTTCCTCCCTCGTTCCCTCCACCTTTCTTTTCTGTCTTTCTCTCTCTTTTTTCTCTTCCTTCCTTCCTTCCTTCCTTCCTTCCTTCCTTCCTTCCTTCCTTTTTCTTTCTTTCTTTCTTCCTTTCTTTCTTCCTTCCTTCCTTCCTTCCTTCCTTCCTTCCTTCCTTCCTTCCTTCCTTCCTTCCTTCCTTTCTTTCTTTCTTTCTTTCTTTCTTTCTTTCTTTCTTTCTTTCTTTCTCTCTCTCTCTCTCTTTCCCCTCACTTCTCCCTCCCTCCCTCCTTCCCTCCTTCCTTCCTATTTTCTTCCTTCCCTCCCTCCTTCTCTCTCTCTCTTTCTTTTCAGCTTTATTGAGGTGTAACTTACATGTACTAAAACTCACTAATTTTAAAGGTATGATGATGAAACTTGAAAATGCATACTTGTGTATTCACCAGCACAATGAAGCTATAGAACACTCACTTCACCTCAAAACATTCCCTTCTGACCCTTTGCAGACTGTCCCTATTTCCACCCATGTCCCCAGGCAAAGGCTGGTATAATTTTTATCACTATAATTTTGCCTTCTCTAGAATCCTATATATACGGAATCATCACCAGTTTCCTCAGTCTGGATTCTTTCACATGGCATAAAGCTTTGAGCTTCATCTATATTGTGAATGAACTACCTCTTATTATATTTTAAAAGGTATCAGGGATTGAACCCAAGACCTTGTACATGGGAAGCAGGTGCTCAGCCACTGAGCTACATCCACTCCCCAAAACTACATTAAATTTATTGCTGATTAGTATTCCACTTAGTGCATTGTTCATGCATCCCCCTGATGATGGACATTTGGTTTGTTTCCATTGGGGGATTGTTTTATATTAAGTTGCAATGAACACTAATTTTAAAGATTTTTATGGGCATATATTTGCAATCTGGGTGGGATAAATACCTAGGAGTGAAATGTAGGCAACTTCTAGTCATTCTACATTCTCTTAGCAATTGATAATGAGAGTCTTCTTATTTTTAGCCATTATATCATATGTGTAGTGTTAAGTCATTACAATATTAATTTGCATTTATCTAATGAGTAATGATATTGAGCATCCTTTGGTGTGCTTTATACTTATTGGTATATCTTTCTTGCTAAAGTTCAAATATTTTTACTCTTTTAAGTTGAGTAATTCATCTTGTTATTGAATTATATTTTTTCAATAAGTTTTTAGAAACAAATCATCTATCAGATATATGTTTCACAAATATTTAACCCAGTCTGTACCTTACCCTTCAATTTTCTAAACAATGTTTTTTGAAGTGCAGAAGTTGCAAACTTGATAAACTTGCTTATTATTTCTAGTAGTTGTTTTATAGATTCTTTATGACTATGACTTATTACATAGATGATTGTGTCATTACAAAAATATAATTCCTTTCCATATGTATGAATTATACTTCTTTCACTTGCCTTATTAAATGCAAGCAGTGAGACCAGTTATCCTTGATTTTGTTCTTGATTTAGGAGAAGAGCATTCATTCACTCATTCTTAAATAAAATGTAAGCTACGTTTATCATAGTTGCTGTTTTTCTGTATGAAGCAGATTCCTTTTATTCACAGTTTGCTAAAAAGTTTTGACATAAAAGATTGTTAAATTTTGACAACTTCTTTGTTTTGCTTATTTTTAAAGAATTTTTAATTGAAGCATATCATTCATATATGAACATACATAAACAATAAGTGTATAGTGAAAGTTGTGAACTTACAAAATAAGTTTGCATAACATCACAGGGCTCCCATACATCACCCTTCCACCAACATCTTGCATTGTTGTGAGACATTTGTTACAAACTATGCAACATAATCAAAAGTGGTTTCTACTTTAGTCTTATCATAATGGACTACACTGATTGATTCTCAAATATTAAATCAATCTTGCTTTCTGAGAAAAAACCCACAGATGTGATGTATTATATTTTCACAAGACTGGATTCAATTTGCCAATATTTTACTAAGGATTTGTGCTTCTATGTTCAGAAGAGTTATTTGTAATTTCCTTTTCTTGTAAATGAATGTCTGGTTTGGTTTCTGAGTAATGCTGGCTTCATAAAATCAACTGGAATGGACTTTTCACCTTCAATTTTTTAAATAGATTTGTTTATCATTGATTTTTTTTTTTCTTTTTGAGGTACAGGGCCGGGGATTCAACCTCGTACTCATACTTGGGAAGTCGGCATTCAACTACTGAGCCACATCAGCTCCCCTATCATTGATTTTTTTACTTCCTTAAATATTTTGTGGAATTCACAAATAAAAATAACTGGGCATGAAGTTTTCTTTATGAAAAGCTTCTAAACTAAAATTTTAATTGTGTCAACAGATACAGGACTCTTTAGGTTACCTATTTTTTGTTGAGTTAACTTTGGCAGTTTTTTTTTTTCCAGGAAGTTGAACGTTTCATCTAACTTACCAAAAAGTTTTTTTTTTTTTTGTAAAGTTGGTCAGCATATTCAATTATATTTCTAATGTTTATAAGATGTGTAGTGATAGCCTCCTTTTAAGTCCTGATATTGGTAACCTTTGTCTTATTTTTCCTTCATCAATCTGGTTAGAGATCTATAAATGTTATATCAAAGAAGTGGCTTTTGTTTTCATTGTTTTTTTACTATTGTTTTCCTGTTTTTTAGTTCACTGTCTTGTCTGTCTTCATTATTTTCTTGCTTTGGCATACTTACATTTTCTTTCCTCCTTTTATTAATTGTTATTTCATTAATTTTAGAACTTTCTCAACTTATAATCATTTGATGTTATATATTTGTGACTAAGTACTGTTTCGTCTGCATCCTACATATTTTATTTGTTATTTTCATTTTATACAATTTGAGATATGTTCATATATATATGAAATTTCATACATACATGTATATATCATTCAATCTCCTTGTGGTAAAAAAAACATATACTTTGCATGATGGCAATTATTTATATAATGTGAAACTTGTTTGATGATCCAGAACATGTTCTAGTTTGGTGAATATTTCTTGTGCACTTGAAAAGAAGCAAGTATACTGATGATTTCATGTTCTATAAATGCTAATTTTGTTAAATCAAATGATAACATTGCCCAGGTATTTATACCCTTATTTCTTCTTCAGGTTTTTTATTCTCTTTGTATTTTTCTAGTTTATCTTTTAGTTCTGTCGGTTTTGATTCATGTATTTTAAAGCTCTGTTAAGAGCTAAACACATTTAGTATTGTTTTATCTTCCTGATGAATTACCTTTATTATTATAAAATGTTTCTCTTTATATCTGCTATTAGTCCTTGTAGCAGAGTTTATTTTGCCTAATGTTAATGAAACAATTGCATTTTATTTAAATGTTTCAAAAACATAATTTTAAAATCCTTTTACTTTTAACATACCTGTGTCTTTATATATAAAATACAGAATATAGTTGGCTCTTTCTTTTTTATCCAATTCAAGAACTCCTGATTTTTAATGAACTATAATCATTTTTAATTTTGGTTATAAATCGGTGCATCTTATTTTTTTTTCTATTTATCTAATACATCATTTTTGTCTTCTTTTTTCATGCTCACTTTGTACTGAATAATTTTTTTGAATGATTTCATTTTATCTCCACTATTTGTTTTTAGGTGTGTCTCTTTCTTTTACTTAATTAGTGGTAGTTTAGGGTTTAAAATATGAATCTTTAACTTATCCTCATCTCCGTTCACCTACTATTTTACCACTTAACCATTTTGCTCATTGTGTAAGAGTCATGGAACTGGATGCTTCAATTTCCCCTCAGGTTTTTTATTATATCATTACTATACATTTTACTTCAACATATGTTAAACACTGCTCAGTTCTTTTCTTTCCCTTACAAGGTCTATTATCTTTTAAAGATATTTACAAAGGAGAAATGTATTTTATAAATACCCACAACTTTTAAAATTTGAACAGTTCACCCAGTATCTTTTTCAAAGAAAAAGTTCTTTTAACATTTCTTAGTGGGTAGTTATGCTGGTTATGAATTCTTGCAGCTTTTGACTTTCTGAATAAGTTTTTATTTTGTGTTCATTTTAGAAATATATTTTTGACAGGAGTTAGAATTCTAAGAAGTCCCCTCTTTCTCTTTTTCTCTTCTAAGCATGCTAAAGGTATCACTCCCTTATGCTCTGGCCTGGGTGATTTTTTGAGCAAGAAATCTGCTTTCTTTCATATCACTCATTCATATATCATTTTTCTGTTGCTTTTAAAGATTTTTTTTCTTTATCACTGCTTTTTAGCAGTTTTATATGATGTGTGAGTTCTTTTCTTTTTTTAAAAATGTTTCTTCTGCTTGGGTTTCGTAAGTTCTTAGCTTTCATGAAATTTGCAAATTTTTGGACATTATTTCTTCAATATTTTTTTTTTTTTTTTGTCCATTCAACCCTTCTACTTCTGGCATTCCAATTATAATATGTTATACTGCTTGATACTGCCTGACATTTCAGTGAAACTCTGTTCATTTTTAATCTGTCTTTATATTTTTTATGTCTCATTTTGAATATGTTTTATTGCTAATTCTTTGAGTTCTCTGATGTTTTCATCAGTAGTGTTTAATCTGCTCTTATTCTCTGTGTATTTTCCATTTTAGATAGTTTATTTTTATTCTATAAAAGTTCCATGTAGTTCTTAGGTATAATTCCTAAAATAAACTGAAGAATGGACATTCAAAGATATCAGGCCCTAATCCTTAATACCTACAAATTTTACTTTATAAGGAAAAAATGTTATTGGTAAATGTAAATTAAGGTTCTTGAAATGAGGAGATTGTCCTGCATTATCTAGGTGGGCCCTAAATCTAATCACAAACATTCTCATAATAGAGAGGAAAAGGGAGATTTAATGCACATGCACAGAGAAGATGTCAATGTGACCATGCAGTCAGAGATTGGAGTTATGAAACCTCACATCAAGGAATGCTGGCAATCACCAGAAGCTAGAAGAGGCAAGGAAAAAAATCTCCCCTCGATCCTCCAGAGGGCGTGTGGCCATGCTAATAGCTGATTTTGGCTCAATGAAATTAATTCTGGACTTCTGGGTTCCAGAACTGTTTTTATAAGCCACAAAGTTTGTGGTAATTTTTTACAATAGACACACATAACTAACAAATCATTGACATTTTTTATTTTACTCATATTCTTCTACCCTCTTGAGCATATAAAACCTATTTATATGCAGCACTGTCCTGGTCTGCTGACTCCTAAAGCAGAAAGCTTTTGGCCCTTTCTTCTTTGTTTTTGAAAGAAAATTGACCCAGCCTGCCTGCTTTGGTACCATCATCCCAGAACTTCTACTATTCAGTATGACAAATATTAGAGATAAAGAGAAGATTCTGAAAGCAGCAAGAGCAAAGCAAAGCATCATATATCAAGATAACCTCAATAAGATTATGTGCTGACCTCTCATCAGAAACCAAGGAGGTGAGAAGAAAGTGGTATGATGTATTTAATGTACTGAAAGAAAAAAATTGCTAGCCAAGAATTCTGTATCTAGCAAAACTGTCTTTCAAAAATGAGGGTGAGTTTAAAGTCTTCACAGATGAACAACAACTGAGCAAGTATGTTATCAAAGGACCAGAATTGCAACAGATACTGAAGGGAATGCTGCAGCCTGAAAGGAAATAATGAGAGTGAGAGACTTGGAGAAGAGTGTAGAAATGAAGATTATTAGGACAGTTAATTAAAGGATAAAAAGACAAACAATCGTAACACAGGACTACAGAAAGCCAAAAGGCAACATGGATGAAGTAGGTAATGCCTTTATAGTAATAGCATTGAATATTAATGGCTTAAACTCCCCATCAAAATATATAGACTGATAGAATGGATAAAAAATATGAGCCATGTCTGTGTTGTCTACAAGAGACTCACCTCATACCTAAGGACACAACCAGGTTGAAAGTAAACTAGTACAAGCCAAGAGTAACAAAAAAAGGTGTAGAGTAGCAATACTGATAACAGACAAAATAGATTTTAAATGCAAAACTGTTATAAAGGATGAAGAAAGTCATTATATATGAATAAAAGAGGCAATTCATCAAGAAGAAAAAACTATAATAAATATTTAAGCACTTACCATGGGTGCCCCAAGATACATGAAGCCTATATTGGCAAAACTGAAGGACAAAATAGATGTCTCTACAATAATGGTTGGAGACTTCAATACACCACTCTCAGTAATGGATGGAATGTCTGGAAAGAGGATAAATAAACAGAGAGCTTGAATAATATGATAAATGAAATAGACTTACCAGATATTTATACAGCATTATGCCACAAAACAGTAGGATATACATGATTTTCGAGCACTCATGTATGCTTCTCCGGCATAGACCATGTGTTACGTAACAAGACAGGCCTCAATACATTTTAAAAGACTGAAATTATGCAAAACACTTTCTCTGATCATAACAAAATGAAGCTAGAAGTCAATAATGGAGGGAAAAAGGGAAAATTCACAAATATATGGAGATTAAACAACAATATCTTGAGATGAATGAAAATGAGAACACAACATATCAAAACCTATGGGGCACTGCAAAGGCAGTGCTGAGAGGGAAGTTTATAGCCCTTAACGCTTACAGTAAAAAAGAATAAAGAGCTAAAATTGAAGATCTAACTGTGCACTTAGAGGAACTTAAAATAGAACAGCAAACTAATCCTAAATCAAGCCAAAGGAAAGAAAGAGTAAAGATCAGAACAGAAATAAATGAAATCAAGAACCAAAAAACAATTGAGAGAATTAACACCAAAAGTTGGTTCCTTCAGAAGATCAACAAAATCAAGAAACCCTTAGCCAGACTGACAAAGAAAAAAAAAAAAAGAGAAGACACAAATAAAATCAGTAGGGGGACATGACCACTGACCAAACAGATATAAGAGAGATCATAAGAGGATACTATGAACAACTGTATGCCAAAAAACTAAACAATATAGATGAGATAGACAAATTCCTAGAAAAAGCAAACTACTTACACTGACCCTAGAAGAAATAGAAGACCTCAACAAACCAATCACAAGTATAGAGTTTGAATCAGTCATCAAAATACTACCAAAGATGAAAAGCCCAGGACCAGATGGCTTCACAGTTGAATTTTACCAATCATTCAAAGATTATCTAATACCAATCTTACTCAATCTCTTGGAAAAAATTGCATAAGAAAGGATGCTACCAAATTCATTCTATGAAGCCAACATCACCTTAATACCAAAACCAAATAAAGATACTACAAAAAAAAAAAAAAAAAAAAAAAAAAAAAAAAAAAGAAAGAAAGAAAGAAAGAAAATTACAGACCAATACCTCTAATGAATATAGACACAAAATTCCTCAACAAAATACTTGAAAATTGAATCCAAAAGCACAATAAAAGAATTATACACCACAATCAATTGGGTTTTGTCCCAGATATGCAAGGGTGATTCAACACTAGAAAATCAATTACTATAATAAACCACATTAATAAATTGAAGAAGAAAAATCACATGATCCTCTCGATTGATGCAGAAAAACTGTTTGACAAAATACAGCACCCTTTCAAGATAAAAACACTTCAAAAGATAGGAATAGAATGAAGCTTTCTCAATATGGTAAAGTGTATATATGAAAAACCTACAGCTAGCAATATACTTAATGGTGAAAGAATGAAAACTTTCCCACTGAGATCAGGAACAAGCAAAGAATGCCCACTGTCACCACTGTTATTCAATATTGTTCTAGAAGTTCTAGCTAAATAATCTACTAGATAAAGAAATAAAAGGCATCCAAATAGGAAAGGAAGAAGTAAAACTCAGTGTTCACTGATGATATGATCTTGTATGTAGAAAATCCTGAAAAATCCACAACAAAGCTACTAGAATTAAAAGACAAGTTAAGCAAGGTGGTGGGATGCAAAATTAATACATAAAAATCAATAGTGTTTCTATACATTACCAATGTTTCTATACATTGCAATCTGAGGAGGAAATCATAAACAAATTTCATTTACAATAGTGACTAAAAGAATCAAATATTTAGGAATAAACTTAACCAAGGACATAAAAAAACCTGTGTTCAAAAAACTACAAAGCATTGCTAAAATAAACAGATGAATACTTAAATAAAGGACATTCCATGTTCATGGACTGGAAGCCTAAATATCATTAAGATATCAATTCTACCCAAACTGATTTGCAGATTCAACGCAATCACAATAAAATTCCCAACAGCCTTTAGTTGCAGACATGGAAAAGCCAGTTTTCTAATTTATTTTGAATGGGCAACAAATATCTAAAAATATCTTTAAAAAAGAAAATGTATTTGAAGGACTCTCACTTCTTGACCTTAAAGCATATTACTTGGAAGCGGCTGTGGCTCAAGTGGTTGGGCTCCCGTTTACCATATGGGAGGCCCCGGGTTCATTTCCCAGGGCCTCTTGGTGAAGGCAAGCCGCCCCCTGCGTTGCGGTGAGCCAATGCAGCACGATGATTCAACAAAGGGAGACAAGCAGACATAGAAAAACACAAAAAAGTGAATGGACACAGCAAGCACAAGCAGCAAGGGGGGGATAAGTAAATAAATAAAAATAAAATCTTTAAAAAATAAAAAGCATATTACTTAGGAATAATGGTAAAAACAACATGGTACTGTCATAAAGACAGACAGATTAACCAAGGGAATCAAATTAAGAACTTAGAAATAGACTCTCATATCTATGGTCAAGTGATTTTTGATGAGGCTGTCAAGCCCTCTCAACTGGGCCAGAACAATCTATTCAACAAATGGTGCTGGGTGAACTGGATAGCCATATCCAAAAAAAAGAAAGAGAACCCCTATCTCATACCTTATTCAAAAATTAACTCAAAATGGATGCAAGGCCTAAATATAAAAGCAACAACCATAAAACTCCAAAGAAGAAAATGTAGGAAAACAACTTCAAATTCTTGTGGTAGGCATTAGTTTCTTGAACCTTATATCCACAGCACAAGCAACAAAAGAGAAAATACATAAATGGGACTGCCTCAAAGTTATATGCTTTTGAATTTCAAAGGACATTGTTAAAAGGGTAAAAAGGGAGCTGACTCAATGGGAGAAAGTATTTGGAAACCACATATCTGATAGGGTTTGATATCCATGATGTATAAAGAGATACTACAGCTTAACAATAAAAAGACAAACTACCTGATTAAAAAATGAGCAAAAGACAATAAATATATGTCCCAGAGACTTAAATCTTTGATCTGTTCCTATGCCATTTGAGCTCTGAATAACAGAAGAGTTGCATCCAATACCTACTCTCCCCTTCATTAGACTTGCCCAGGACAGCTAACAAAATGATGATGACAATATCCATCCCCCCAAAAACAGAGACTATCTACAACTGCAAGCAAGACAGTTCCATCCATCTGAGCCATGTGATCTAAACCCTTTCTCAATCAGAAGCAGAGTGGGCATCACCATCCCCAAATCCTCAAGACTGAGAAATTAACCAACATAAAGGAGGAATGCAATTATGGACCAAAGTAGACATTATTATTCTAGTAATGGAAGAAATTATAACATTGATATAAAGATAATGGTCACCAGAGTTTCTGAAGGGATGGAGAGGGAAGAATAAGTATTACATGGGACATTTTGGGGACATTGAAATTGTTCTGCATGATATCACAAAGATGTATACAGGGCATTAAACATCTTGTCAAAACATATAAAATTGTACTATGCAAAGCGTAAATCATAATGTAAACTATAGACCATGGTTAGTAGCAATGATTCAATATGTGTTCATCAATCGTAACAAATGTACCACAGTAATGAAAGATGTTGTTAATGTGGGAAATGTGAGAGGTGAAATGGGTGGGATATATGGGGATATCCTATATTTTCAATGCAACTTTTCTGTAATCAAAACCTTCTTTAAAACAAAGTTTTAAAAATGGGCAAAAGGCTTGAATAGAAAAATTGTTGAAAAAGAAATACAAATGAGAAAAAACACATGAAAAATTGTTCAATACCACTAACAATTAGGAAAATGCAAATCAAAAGTACAATGAGATATCAATTCACACCTATTAGAATGGCCACCATTAAAAAATTCGAAAACTACAAGTGTTGGAGAGGATGTTGAAAGCTAGGAAGGCACATTTAATGTTGGTGAGAATGTACAATGCTACAGCCACTGTGGAAGACTGTTTGGTACTTCTTGTCATGTGACCCAGCAATACCCCTACTAGGTATATACCCAGAAAAACTGAGAGTAGTGACACCAACAGACATATGCACATTGAGGTTCATAGTGTCATTATTCGCAATTGTCAAAAGATGGAAACAACCCAGGTGTCCATCAACTGATGAATGGATAAACAAATTGTGGTGTATACAAATGACGGAATATCACACAGCTGTAAGATGAAATAAAGTCTTGAAGCACATGACAACATGGATAAACCTAAAAGACATTTTGTTGAGTGAAGCAAGCCAGACACAAAAGGACTAATACTGTATGATTGCTCTGTTATGAACTAAACATATTGTGTAAACTCATGGAGTTAATAATTGGAATATATGTCATCAGAAATTAGACAGACAGAGTCAGCCTCTACAAATCTCCAGAGTAATCTCTCTATATGAAACTTCCTTCTCTCCAATACTCACGCTGGGAATTCTCACTGTTTCAACCTCTCCAAACTTAAATTCCTCTCTCCTTAATTCAGCAAGTGATCCAGGCTGTAATGGTTTAACCTCCCGGAACTATAGTTTAGAAACTGATACAGGCAAGTTATCTGGTTAAGTAATAGGGCTTTCTTCGTTGTTTCCCTTTTGTACAGTGTTAGAGTTGTGCACTGTCTGTTGCCCAATGTCTGAAAACCCTTGATTAAATTTTGTTTGTTTTTTCTCAAGTTATACAGTTGTTTGTGGTCAAATGGCAATTTTTATAGCACTTAATCCTTAATGGAGAGAAGTAGTTCTCTCTCTCTCAATTTCTATATCTATTTTTTCTTTCTTTCTTCCTTCCTTCCTTCTTTCTTCCTTCCTTCCTTTCTTTTTCTTTTCTTTTCTTTTCTTTTCTTTTCTTTTCTTTCTTTCTTTCTCTATCTCTCTCTCTCTCTTTCTTTCTTTCTTTCTTTCTTTCTTTCTTTCTTTCTTTCTTTCTTTCTTTCTTTCTTTCTTTCTTTCTTTCTTTCTTTCTTTCTTTCTTTCTTTCTTTCTTTCTTTCTTCCTCAGTCCACCTATACAATGTAATATGTATTATATAAAGATTATAATAAAATATATATTTTGTATGGCAGGAAGCAAGGCTATCTGATGCTGGAAGGAATATTAGCTGGTTCTGAAAGTTTGAGGTAAACAAAAAGTGGGATAAGTATGGTGTCCTGGTTTGTCTTTTGTGGATGCCAGCA
>JAQZBX010030032.1:0-27002 GCA_029593785.1 Cabassous unicinctus
AAAAAGGGGCAATGGAGGAACTGAGGAACAAAATATATATAAGACATATATAAGAAAACAAATAGCTAAATGGCAGAAGTCTTTATTTATCAAGTTATTTTAGAGATAACTAAATTAAAATCTTGATTTAAAGGTCAAAGATTGAATGAAAAGATTAAAAACATGATCTGTATCTATAAGAGATGCAATTTAGACACAAAGACACAATGAAGTTGAAAGTAAATGGAGGGAAGCAGATGTGGCTCGAGCTATTGAGCTCCCGCCTACTACATGGGAGGTCCGTGGTTCGGTTCCTGGTGTCTCCTAAAGAAGTCAGAGAGCTGGCATGACAGGCAGGTGTGGCAAGTTGACACAAGATGATGCAATAAGAGACAAGAAGAAAAACATAATGAGACACAACAAAGCAGGAAGCACAGGTTCCCAGTGCATCCTACAGAAGATGAGCAAAGACAAGGAGCTGATGTGATGGGCAGGCCAACAAAATTAGAAACTATAAACATACATACATCTAACAACAAAGTTAAAAATATACAAAGCAAAAATTGACAGAATTAAAGGGAGAAACAGATTGTAATAATAGTTGGAGACTCCGATATCCCCTTTCAAGAGATAGAGGATGAGTAAGAACACAGAGGACATGAACTGTTCCATAAACCAACTAGACTGAACAGGCATGTAGAAAGCACTCCACCCAACAGAACATACAATCTTCAAACGCACATGCAACATTCTCCAGGACAGACTGTAAGTTAAGCCACAAAGCAAGCCTTAAATTTTGAAAAGACTGAAATCATATAAATTTATCTTCTCTGAACACAATGGAATAAATCAATAATAGAAGGAATTTCACAAATATTTGCAAATTAAACACACTTTAAACAATCGATGAGTCAAAAAAAAAAATCACGCAAGAAATTAGAAAATACCTTGAAGCAAACAAAAACGTAACATTCCCAAATTTATGTGATGTTGTGAAAATGGTGTTCAGAGGGAAACTTATATCTGAAATACCTACATTAAAAAAAGGTCTCAAATAAAAAACCTAACTGTATGCCTTAAGGAACTAGAAAAAGAGCAAAATAAAGAGCAGAAGGAAAGAAATAATTAAGATTAGAGCAGAGATAAAGTAGAAAAAAGAAAACAAGACAAAAGGAAATCAAAAGTCATGTTCTTAAATCAATCCATTCCTACAGATGTGAACCTGTTGTGGGTGGGACTTATCGATGGGATCACTTCAGTTAAGGGCCTCTGATTGTAATGCATTGGTGGGGCATGACCCAGGGTGGGTCTTGGTTCTCTTGCTGGAATCCTTTATAAAAGAGATGGGTTCGGAGAGAGAAAAGATGCAGGAGCTCAGAGAGGAACCCAGAGAAGCTGAGAGAGAAAGACATGAGAGCAAGAAATTGAGATCAGTGGAATCTGGGAGAGAGAAAGCCACAGAAGTAGCCAGAAGTTGAAAGCAATGGAGCCTGGAGAAGAAGGCAGAGACCAGCAGACACCGCCATGTGTGGTAGAGTTCAGGACTCCCTGCAGCCCTAATTGAGAGGAGGGCATTTTGGATACTTTTCTCAGCCTCGCAACTGTAAACTTTTAGGTTAATAAAACCCCACTGTAAAAGCCAAAGTTTCTGGTATATTGCCTTGGCAGCCTTTAGCAAACTAAAACAGATTTTGGTATCAGGAAAGTGGGGGTACTATGATTACAAACACCAAAAATGCTATTAAAAGAAAAGAAAAAACAAACAAGTCTTTAAATTGGTTAATGAGTAAAGGCGGGAAGGACTGTGAGACACTTGAAAGAAAAGGCACAGATTGCTTTGAAGAGACTGTTGGTAGAAATGTGGATGCTAAGGGTACTACTTCTGATGAGGCCTTAGACAGAAATGATGAATGTGTCGCTGAAAACTAGAAGAAAGGTGATCTTTGTTTTAAAGTGGCAGAGAACTTGCAAAATTGTTTTCTGATGTCAGAAGGAAGGTAGAATGTGAAAGTGAAAAGCTTGGATATTTAGCTGAGATTTCCAAACCAAATTTGGAAAGTGTGCCTTGGCTTCCCCTTGCAGCTTATAGTAAAATATATAGAGAAAAAGGATAAGCTGAGAACTGAACTCCTGGACACAAAGAAACCAGAAATTGATGGTATGGAAAATTCTGAGCTTCTGAAAAACAAGTCACCAAAGAATAGTGTTAACATCAGCATATACCATGCAGAACTGTGTGGGAGAGAGTGTGGTCTACGATGTGAACTATGGTCCATGCTTAGTGGCAAAGCCCCAAGATGTGTTTATCCATTGCAGGTGATGTGCCACACTAATGAAAGATGTTTATGTGGGAGGTGTGGGATGTGGGGCATATGGGAATCCCTATAATTTTTGTGTAACATTTATGTAATCAAAGTATCTTTTAAAATATAAAAATTAAAAATTAAATTAAAAAATAAAAAAAAGAATAGTGCCCCATGTGAGGATTTAACTGGACTTGGAACCAGATAGGCATTTCAATGCAAGCCAGGATTGGAAATGCAGTTATCCAGGAAGGATTTGTGGAACGTTCTACTGTCTGACGGTCCAGACCCATGTCCTGCACCATGCGAGATCTGATGAATGGAATCACTGCAAGCCTGGACTAAAAGGAACAGATTAAAGGAAAAAGGACTTCAAGGGCAGAACCATGGAAGCTGAGGTCTGGACTGAGGACATCTTCTCGGGCCAGGAGAGAACCCCCACCCATGTGTGTGGAATGGGCATGTCCCAGCACTTGAAGGAGGAGGAACTTCCGCCCCTTTGCTCATGAATAGTGCTGCTGCTCCAGGCTTTCGAGAGGGTGGCGCACGTTCCCCAGGGACTAGGGAGAGTCTGGCCACCACGCTGCTTCCTGAGGGGGCTAAGCCTCTGCCCTGGCGAATGGGGAGAGTCTGGCCAGTCAGATCACTCCAGTGTTCTCGGAGGGTGGGGCCTAGAGTTCCAAGCCCTCAGAACAGAATGCTCGATGAGGGTGGAGCTGAGAACAGGGCCACCGGGCAAACCCTTGGAAGGCCCAGAGGACAAGGAGCCGTGGTTCTACAGATCACTCTCAGACCCTGAAATCTGAGTATGCCCTGCAGGGTTTCAGAACTGTTTGGGATCCATGACCCCTGTTTTCCTTTCAATTTCTCCCTATGGCAACGGGAACATTTATTTTATGACTGTCTCTCCTTTGTATACTGGAAGCAGATAACTTGTTCTAAGTTTCACAGGTCCAAAGCCAGAGGGGAATTTTGCCCCAGGACAGACCACACCTATAATTGCAAAATTTTTTTGTTGTTATAACCTTTACAATCCAATATTTCTTAAATGAAGAAAGATTAAAAAACAAAAACAAAAAAATTCCAAACTCCCAACAGATAATTACCCCATACAGACCCTGGTGAATATGTCACTCAATTCAAGTCAACCTTCCTCATCAGAGGTAAAAATAAAAGAAAATCCTTATTTTGAAACATTTTTATAAAACAAAAATATGAACTAGGTAAAGTATTAGGTATTAACTCGCCCATGATCTCAATATCATATATCCCATTATATGATTACAGTCCCTGTGAGGCAGGTTAGTATAGTGAAAGGGGGAAGGCGGCTGGCCCAGCAGACAACAAGGCCGACAGACCACATGGCCGGAAGACCCCGCCCAGGAACCTCCTGAGAAGAAGGCTGCTGGAAAGACAGTGCGAGATCCTGGCCATGAGAATCTCATTCGGAACGAGAAGGAAAGCCCTGGGTATCCTCAAAAGGCCTCACCACTGACCCCCTGTGACAAGTGGAGCAACCAATGAGAACAGCAAACAGACTTTAAAAAGCCCTGACCTAGGGTTCCACATGCATAACTCACCCAGTAGTAAGCCCATGGCACTGCAGGGACATAAGCCAAGAACCTAGAAATGATTTAAGGCTTTTTGAAATATTGTGATAGAATGAATGTAGCTATGGAAAGAACATTTATTTTGGGGGTCCTGAGGGTAGAGTGTGGTAGGTTGAGGCTTTTGTGGAGCATCTAGTAAAATGGGCAAGGATATCTTTTAAAATATTAAACTTCTCAAATCTAATGGTCTTTAATATATGTATTTACTACTCTTCATTACAAGTTTTTTACTAAATAAAAATGATGGAGTTTTCTGTGTACAAGTCCTTTACATCCTTAGCTAGATTTATTACTAGATTTTTTATTCTTTTAGTTACTATTGTAAATAAAATTTTTTCCCTTGATTTCTTTTCCCAATTGTTCATTGCTTATGTATAGAAACACTACTGATGCTTGGGTTCTGTCACCACTTTGATGAATTCATTTATTAGCTCTAGGAGATTTGTTGTCTATTTTTCATAATGTTCTATATATAGGATCACATCATCTGCACATAGGGATAATTTTACTTCTTTCTTTCCCACTTGGATGCCTTTTTTTCCTTTTTCTTACTCTGGCAAGAACTTCTAGGACAATGTTGAATAACAGTGGTGACAATGGGCATCCTTGTCTTATTCCTGATTTTAGAGGGAAAGCTTTCAGTCTTTTACCATTAAGTACAATGGTAGCTGTGGGGATTTTTCGTATCATTCAAGCCTTGTACTTTCTTATTAATCTTCTGACTAGATAGATGTTCTATCCATTATTGAAAAGTGGTGTAGTAAAGTCTCCTATACTACTAATGTAGAACCGTCATTTTCTCCTTTTGGAGCTGCCAGTATTTGGTTCATATACTTTGGGGATCTGCTGTTAGATGCACACATATTAATACA
Organism: Cabassous unicinctus; assembly: GCA_029593785.1. NCBI lineage: Eukaryota > Metazoa > Chordata > Mammalia > Cingulata > Chlamyphoridae > Cabassous > Cabassous unicinctus. The sequence goes on from JAQZBX010030032.1 coordinate 4,765, forward strand.
TGTTACATCTTCCTGTTGAATTGTCCCCTTTACCAGTATATAAAGACCATCTTTGTCCTTTGTAACTGTTTTTAACTTAAAGTCTATATTATCCAATATTAATATAGCCACCCCAGCTCTCTTTTGGGTACTATTTGCATGGTTTTTTTGTGTGTGTGTGTTTTTTTTCCATTCTTTTACCTTCAACCTACTTGTATCTTTGACTTTAAGTTGAGTCTCTTGCAGACAGCATACAGTTGGGTCATACTTTTTTTTACCCATTCTGCCAATCTCTGCCTTTTGACTGAAATGTTTAATCCATTTATATTTAAAGTCATTACCATTTTGCTATTTATTTAGCCTTTGTAAGTCTTATACCTTTTGTGTCCCTCAATCCCATTAATGCCTACTTTTATATTTGATTTTTTAAATGTGCTATATTGAGGGCCTTTTCATTTGTATGTGGATATATTTTTCATCTATTTTCTTTGTAGTTACCATGGAGTTAAAATTTAACATCTTGAATACATAACAATTATATTTGGTTTAATACCAACTTCAAGAGCATGCACATATACTTTTCCTGTACCTGTCTCCCCCCACCACTTTTTTTGCACTCATTACAACTTATATCTTCATACACTGTATGTCCAAAACTATAGATTTATCATGACTTTTTATATATTTCCCTTTTAACCCCTGTAAGAACTAAGAAGTGGAATTACATACCAAACAACATACTACAATAATTTTGGAATTTACAGCTACCTAAACGGTTACCTTTAGCTGCTGGTCTTTATTTCTTTTTGCTGCTTTGAATCAGTCTAGTGTCCTTTCCTTTTAGTCTGAAGAACTCCTTTTTAGCATTGCTTGTAGGGCAGGTCTAGTGGTGATGAACTCCCCCTGCTTTGTTTATTTGAGAATGTCAATCTCTCCCTCATTTTTGAAAGAAAATCTTGTCAGATAAAACATTTTTGGCTGGCAGTTGTTTTCATTCAGAACTTTAAGTATTTCAACCCACTGCCTTCTTACCCTCACAATTTCTGATGAGAAACTGGCACTCAGTGTCATTGGGAACCCCCTTGTATCTAACATGCTGATTTTCTCTTGCAGCTTTCATAACTCTCTCCTTGTCCTTTGCATTCGACATTGTGATCATTCTATGACTGTCATTTTGCTCATTGATTGTTTTCCTGATATTCTTTAGTTCTTTCTCTGTATTTTCCTTCATTTCCTTGAAAACACTGCAGACCATTTTTTCTAAAGGCTTTTTCCGCTATGTCCATATTCTCTTCTTCATTGGTGTTTTCTGGAATTTTATCCTCTTCTGTTGGATAGATCATGATTTCCTGTTTGTCTTGTACTCTTTTCATGTACACTATACGTTTTAAGATTTTAAAATGTTAATTCTGGGATTTATTCTGAGATGTCTGTTTCTTGGTTTTGTATCCAGCTGGTGATGAGACTGTCTTGAGCTTTAGCCCTCCTATCAGGAAGATCTGCCCAAGGCAAGTGCAGTGTACAGGGTTTACCCTGTCCTTCTGAGGCTCTCTCTTGCACACATCTTTTGCTTGTCAGCTGTTCTGGAGTTCCCCTGTTTATAGGAGTTTGGTTGTTCCCTCTGTTTCCCAGGAGACAGATATTTCTCTTGTGGGTGTTTGAAGAGGACAGGCCTTTGTCCTCTTTAGTTTTTTACACTCTGTGGCAGGTGGAGATTATTTTGCGGATCCCAAAAAGAGAAAGATTATGTTTGTAAACGAATCTATTTCTCTGGGTGTGATACCCTCTTATTGTATTGAAGAATTCTACTGAGGAGGCTTTGATTAGATTTCTTAATAAGCTGGCGGTAGGGCTTCTGATTGGACTACATCAATGAGATGTGACTCAGGTTGAGTCCCCGCCACCTTGCTGGGTCTGATGTGAACAGACACTCATTCAGACAGGAAAAAATGGAGCCAGCATATTTTGATTCTGTAATGTGAGAGAGAGGATTGCTTAAGCACAAAGCCCCAAAGAGGCTGGTCCCACAGAGCAGTTCAAGAGGAGACTAGCCATGCTATATGCCTTATAGCTTACCTCTAAACTTGGCCACCTTGCTTCACCATGACAACATGCCAGGATCAACAGTAGCTGACTCTGGGAGAAAACATCTCTGAGGGGGTCTTGGTTTGGACCTTTCAAGGCTCTGGAAATGTAAGCTTTTACCTCAAATAAATCCTCTTTATAAAAGCCAACAGATTCCTGGTACTTTGCACTGGCAGCCCTTTGGCAAATTAAAACACACTCCCGTTTCATTGTCTCATGCTGCTTTTGTCTGGAGGGCAAATCCTTGGAGGAAGGCACACTGGAGAAGACTTTCCCAAGTCAGTCTTTCCCAGCCAAATCAGGGCCAGAGACCCACAGAGGGTACGCAGATCAACTCCAAAATGTTCTGGGGAGGGGATCAAAGAGGGCGCCAAGAACTTTTCCGATGGCTCCCCAAAGCTGAGCTTTCCTGGTCTACCAGGAAATGCAGCCCTGAAGAAGCACAGCACCTTTAAGTCTCCACCACCACTGCCCTTGTCTGGGGCAGGTTTAAACAATGGCTGCCCTCAGAGGGGGGACCACAGCGATCTGACCTCACAAATCAAAAGCCATGATCAGTGATTAGCTGTGCCCACCTTTGGTTTTGGGGAAAAGGCTTTTTCTGTCCCCTTCTGTCACCAGCAAGCTAGTTAGGGGTTGGGCCCTGTGGTGGCCTGCCATGGAGGGGGGCATGGACACTAGCAGTTGCTTTGTCGAGAGTGCAATTTACTGTTAAGACTGTAATGTATCAGCCTCTTCCTCCTGCTCTTCCCTGGATGCTGTACAGTGTTCTTCTGTCCTCCAGAGGTTCAAAATAGCTGTTTCAGGCAATTCTTGCCTGTTGAATCATTGTTTTGGTGGAAGGATTGCGTCCTAGAGCTCCCTACTCTGCCATTTATCACAATTCCTCTCATAGCTATTTCTTACCATAAAAAAAGAAACTGTTGCTTGAAAAATGTGAACAAAACTCTCTATATAAACCTATAGCCCATCAATTCATTTAAAACAGAAAATGCCTCAATTCAGAGGAAAGCGGATTTTTCTCTTGAAGCTTCCACAACTCTCCTCTCTAGCAAATTTCAGCTGAAAACAAGTGTGCTAGCATCCACTGAGGAACAGATATCTTCAAGGAAGTACATGAGTTGTGATAAGTTATTCATAAACTAATATAAGAATATTAAGGTGAAATAAAACAAAGAAGAAGAAATATAAAAAAAATAAAAAGAATATTAGCTGGGTCCATAAACCATATTTAATTCTACATGAATATATATTTTGTTAGAAAAATCTGATTTCCAAAATGCTATGAATTTTAATGGCAAAATTCCATTTGGGCTCCTATTTAATGGGATCGTCATATAAAATTTCTCTCTTCTCTAGCCCCAAATAAAAGAAATGATACTATTTCTCCCATTTTATTATGCATCTATCTGTACTACTGGCAAAACAATTCAATTCATACACACGTATCCTTTCTCAATAAATTGCATCCCCTTCAAAATCTACCCAGAATCACACCATTTCTCATCACAACCTATTAGATGACAGCAATTGTGTCCTAGTGATTCTCTATTAATGAGGTCTACTATGAATATGAATACCCTATATAATTGTTCATCTTACCCACCATTATCCTGATATACCTTTTCATTTTCCACAGCACTTAACTTCTAACATAGTAATTATTTTAGATAAATATTAGTTACGACAAAACATACATAATATGTTCTTATTACACAGAGCTTACCATACCAGATAAAATAAGCAGTTCAATGATTTCTGCATCCCCGAGATAGGCAGCAGCATGCAATGGGGTTCTCTTTTCATTGTCCTATGATAAGAAGAAAAGGTGGGATATAAGTTTTAAAATAAGATAATATATTTTAAACTCAGAAAAAAAATCAACTACCAACTTTTTACTTCCTCAACTCTAGTCTAGACTGCAAATCATGTTAATAAAATATAGGGTATTTCCTTGGTAGAAAAAAATCTATTGAAAAATATTTTGGCCTTAAAAAATGAAATTCTAAGATGACAAAGAAATAACTTCTTAAGATTTTCTTTGAATAAAGATGCCTATACATAGTCACATTTCTTTTACTTCACACCGTTTTTGGCTTTTTTCTTCTTCTTCTTTTTTTATTTGGCCAAAAATATGTATTATGAATACAGTTTAATAAAGATTTGCTAGTCAGGTATCTCCACTAGAGTTCCCCTAAGTAGCAAAAAAAGAAAATATCTCTAGGGATTTGAAAAAATCCTTTAAAGTAATCTAAGGTTTTTCTTAAAGTTCCTGACAATTTTGCTTTCAGCTCTAAAATATGTTCATGTCTATTTATACCAAAATACAGATTTCCCCCAACTCTTCCCCCAGGAAGAGATGCTACATTTCAGGCATGGTTTCATGTATCTCCTCCCCAAAAACAACAATGTTCTTCAGTTTGAGCAGCAAGATCTCAGGGTAAAAGCACATTTAGATATTTTAAACTTATACATATATTCCATTTAAGGTTACAAGAGAGTACTGCTGACTTGGCTGCATCTGAGAAAGCTATTCATTTAGAAATTCTTATTTTGAAATTTATATACAATTTTGATAAAGATTTTTGGCAAATTGTCAGTTGTTTTCCATTATTTGTTTTCCCATTTGTTCATAGGAATACAGTTTTATCTGGTCACGTAACCACCCAACAAGGGAACACATTTCTGGCCTCCATTAAACTTATGTTACTTAGTGTAGACCAAAGGAAAGTGAGTAGGAGTAATAAGCACAACTTCCACCATCGTCATCAACCTCCCAAAAGCTGGATCAATACCTTCCCTCTTTTCATGGGCAGATGTGAAGCTGAGCCTGCTTTGACCATGTAGGACAATACCCTAGAAGACTGTTAAGCAAGATCCTGAATGATACAATAGAGCCGAGTTGCCCTACCAGTCTGTACCACACAAATTCAGACTATCAAGAAAAAGAAACTCTTATTAAAATAGGTATCACATACTCAGAACTCCTATCAACAGCTTTAAAGATTTAAAAAAATGAAAAATTTATTTAGTAATAATTTTCTAGTTTGAAAATCTCTCAATTACTCTAGATTGGGCCATTGAGAATAAATTAGGAAAAAAATTGCTAAGCAAAGGAGAGGATAACAATATTCATTGGCAATTTGAAAAAGGCTTAGCTGTATTAAAGGTATTATCAAAATGTTTATAACATATAATGATCAAAGATCTCTTCAAAACATTTTAAAAAATAATTTTAATATATTCATGATGTTGCTTTTGTACTTAAAATAGTGACAGGTCCAATAAAGGGAGGTTGGTAAAGTAGCTATTAATGTTAAATTGTTTAGTAAGCAAAGAGTTCTTGTCTCTGTAACTGCAATTAAATTTCCAAGAGTATGATTTTTTCCCAATATATTCTTCAGCAAACAGAATGAGCTGCACAGAAACTACTCAACAAATAGTTGTTGAGAAAGCTAACACAGAACCACTATAATATAAGATTTATTTAAAGCTGAATGCTAATTTAGTCATTTTAATAAAAGGAACCTCTGCTGAAAACTTCAGCGTAACCCATTAGTGCCACAAGGTTCCCTCAAGTGTGTGATTAGACCTGGTCAGTTGAGAAACATATCTGCTGCACAGGATAAGCTGTACACACAGCACACACACACCAAATGAGTCATTTATATGCGAGAGATGCCTAGTATTCTATGACTCAATGCCTTGCATCCTACTGATGACTCACATGAACATAAATTTTCTTCTAGAAATCAAGTTGAAGGAAAAGAAAAGGAAAACTGGTTAATTTCTAAAGAAAAAATTTTAATCATTTTTTATTTCACTACTACAGTTAAATATCAAAAAGTTAGGCAATAAAATATTTAAATTTAAGATTCAAGGACACGGATGTGGCTCAAGTGACTGGGCTCCCATCTACCATATAGGAGGTCCAAGGTTTGATTCCCGGGGCCTCCTGGTGAAAGGTGAGCTGGCCCATGCGGAGAGCTGGCCCTCGCGGAGTGCTGGCACACCAAGATGACGCAACAAAAAGAGACACAGAAAAGAGACAATGAGAGACGCAGCAAATCAGGGAGCTGAGGTGGCACAAGAGATTGAGCACCTCTCTCCACTCAGGAAGGTCCCAGGATCGGTTCCTGGAGCAGCCTAAAGAGAAGACAAGCAGACACAGAAGAACACACAGAGAGCAGACAGTGAGCGCAAAACAACGGGGGGTGGGAGAGAGGGGAGAAATAAATAAATAAATCTTAAAAAAAAAAAAAAAAATTTACTTAAGCGAAATTTATTAACATGAAAAACTGGTCATCCCCTTAGACACATTAATTTAATTTCAAGCAATTTTTCAGATAAAGACATTTTTAACATGTGTGCAGACAAAATGTTTAAGTATATTTATTTAATCAACATAGGAAGTAAAATGCTGGAAACAATTTAAATGCTCACCAACAGGGGGCTGGTTACCTGAAATTACAGAGCATAAGAAGCTCTTAACTAACCTTCATTTCACTGACTCATATGATTAGCCAATATTCCTCATTTCCTGAGTATATTTAAGACTAGTGACTTTGGCAAGCCTTATATTTTGACCAGGAGGCTACCAATAATGGGCCCCTACACTACTGCTTGCACCACTGGGTATATGCTTATCTAGGGTAAGATGTGTTTGTTACAACTGTCTGTGCCAATTGTACCTGTCATTATAATACATGGTTTAATTAAATAGTATTTAAATTGATGAGACAGAAATGAAAAAAAAAACAACTGTTTCTAAGATTACTAGGTTAAATACAATAAAAGACTCAATGAAGGAAAGCTACACAAAACAGCGCTGCTGAACTGGGTATAGTCAAGACAACTGAAACACTAAGGTAAAAAAGTAAACATATGGAGGAATTTTGCCCTGAGATTGTTTCTCAAATGTCTGAATTCTCATATCACTTGAAAGAAATTCAAAATGAGAGCTACAAATAATGCATTGTGGATATAGTCTACACACAAAAAAGATGACATGGAACTTCTGTCAGCGGATTTCCCAATATCAATCAAAGGCTTTGGCCCAATTCCAAACAATTGACTGGTGAATACACATTATTACAATAGAAAGCTTTAAGACATGTATCATTTTTCATGAATCCCTGAGTTGGACTTTAATTGGCTTTATCAACTACCATTTATGAGCACAGCAGATGAGCAGTATTCTAGTTGTACAAACATACAATGAAACACTATGCTTCTAAAATAAAATAAGAAGCAGACCTTACTGTTTCATATCAATGGAATAATCTATAAAGCACAGTGTTAATGAAAAAAAATGCAGGTTTGGAGTAATTATGTATAGGAAACTGTAGACACTTAGGCTTGAACATGCATAAAATATCTCTGGTTAGATACTCAAGAAATTGATGAAATGGTTACCTCTAGAAAAGAAAGCTTGGCAGACTAGGGTTTAAGTGTAAGAAGGTTATTTTTTATTTATGGCTTTTTATACTGTGTGCAATTCTTACCACGCACGTTTCAAAAGTAAAAGCAAAGAGAAAAAATTAAAAATAAGTTATTTCGTAATCAAGTGAAAAGCATTTTAATAAAAAAAATCCTAAAAATCCTAAAAACAATTTTCCATACCAGACATTTCACTAGTACCAGGTGCCTTTTTAAAGAAAGTTTCTCAGATAGTAAGTCAGCTTATTTTAGAGACAATTGACTCTCAATGTAATATTCCAAAATAATTCCAACTAGAATTATTGAACATACAAACACCAGACTCAAAAAAGTTTTCCAATTTATTTTGATAACATGGTTTTTTTTATCACGCTTTCAAGGAGATAAATTTTTTTCTCACAGTTCTTATGTAAACGCTTTGAAAACATATTTTGCGCCTATGATTAGGACTATAAAAAAGTGATATCAAGTCTTCCTCCTCCAGCGCTCCTCTCTTTTATAAGCAATCATCCTGAATGAAGGAAGAGGAAACGTATCAGAAGGGCTAGGAAACCAGTGACTGTCAGCCAACTCTGGCGTGGGCCACAGGCACAGGCGGGACAGGCTCACTGCGGAAGAGGTATGCAACAACTGGGGTGCGTGGAGGTGACACAACAGTTCTGCAATACGAACGAGGTACTCGCTATTACACAAATCCATACATGTGACAAGATGGCACACAAAGGCATGCCTTCCAATCACCCCTCAAATGACTGCACACAAAAACTGTAATACCGTAAGGACTGGACTGTGCCAATTTCAATGTCCTGGTTTTGATAATGTCTCATTAGTTATGTAAGATGTCACCATTAGAGGAAGCTGGATGATGGAAACACAGGGCCTCTCTGTACTATTTCTATAATTTCTGATGTGCCTATCATTTGTTCAAAGTAAAAGTTTAAAAAGTGGTCAGAAACACCCTGAATTATACTTCAGTTTATATGTTGTGCTACGGTGAACTCTGGATGCAGTCTACACAACATTAGGCAAGCATAAACAACCAGGAAAGACGCAGAGGAGCTGTGAGGAAAGAAGAGACTTCACGGCAGATCCCAAGCACAGGCAAATAAAAGGGTTCAATCTTACGAGAAGTCTTAAGTCTTAAGCTTCACGTCAAATCTGGACTAAGACTATAATTTGTGAAAGTCTCAACATTTTCTGTGGACGTTTTAACTTAAAGCACATTCCAGGATCTGCTTCTGTTTTAAGTATTTCTGAAAATAAGTCAGAAGTATTTAAAACTGACTCAAGAGAATTCATCTTTCATGGATTCAACCACAACCTTCACACCAATGACTCAATCCTGTAACTCTGCCCTTGTCCAGGTCTGGAATTGTTCATGTGCATTAGCTACCACTGCTTAGAAAGAATGTAATACCAGCAATCCCAATTACACTCATCTAGTGCTTACTTCATGCCAGGACTGCTCTAAAACACTTCACCTCACAGAGTGAAGTGAATGTATCACCTTACTTTACAGATAAGGAAACCAAGGCACAGAAAGTTTGCTTGTTGTTGTTGCTGTTTTAAAGAAACTTACTCAAGGTAAGTTAGGGTAATCGAGGTAATCGTGATCCAGGGTCAGGATGCAGGGACAGGCAGCTGGGCTCCAGGGTCCACGCTGTTAGCTTAGCACACTGCCTCTATTTATAACTCTCCACTACCTGTTTAACCACAGTGTGCTTAAACTAATCATTCTCCCTCAAAACATTCTGTGACCTGACTATGCTATTTCTTATGAATGCTGCCATAATTGTCTTGGTAATTTTTTTCCTTTTCTCTATTTTCCCCATTTACATCTAATGGTCACTCTCTTTGTTGCCCCTCTCAATTAGACTTTTTCTTTGATTCCACTGCCATCAGACAGAAACCTCCGTGAATATTTGGATATCATCTTTCACACCGACCTTCTAGTCTGGAGCTCAGCTGGACCTGTCTAGTACTTCCAGATTCACTACCTCCACCCTTTATTAAGTAATGACTGGCCATTCATAAGACCCTGAACTCAGGAAAGCCCCATGGTGAACCTCAGCCTTGGAAACATAGTTTTATAGGGTGCTGGTGGATGTCTGTACCTACCTCAAACAAAGAACCCTGGATTATTTTGGTATGGAAGTGACACTGTTCTCTTACAGCTTGGAAAATGCTTTGTTTTTAACTAATTTTATTCGTAAATTCCTTCCTTCCACACTTCTAGGACTTTATCCTCTCCTCCTGAAATCAAATTAGAGACCCCAATGGTTTACCTGTCTGCAGATTAAACCTGGAAGACAAGTTCACATGCATTATATCACTCACTACCCTGCTCAATCACGTCACTGTCACAATCACCCCTCGCCTCCTTAACCTGATGTGAAAAAGCCACTAACCCACAGCTGGAATCACAGCAAACTTTACTGCAAGACTACACGGCACACTGTCATTTTCACATCTTGGTTCCCTTTGCCCAGAAGATCCTTCCTCCTCCAGATCCCCTCTACACTTTAAGGCCCAGCCCAATTTCTATCTCCTTCACAAAACCTACAGGACCAAGTCAGTCCACAGAGATCTCTCTATCCTGTGTTCCAATTACATTATCTGAAGCATTCAGGTGGTTTTCTTCTCACTGCTTAATTCTGGGTTACATTATGGTTTCATAGGTAATGAGAATCTAGAGTAGGGGTTCTTAACAAGGGGTCTGTGAGCTTGAACTGAAATTCAAAAAAACATTATTTTTGTGGGGACATGTTGGTGTGGGTGTGATACATTTATTAAATAATGCACAATATAGTGTGGACTTAGTAAGGGGTCCATGGAACAAAAGAGATTAAGAACCCCTGAGGTTGAGAAAGCAAACTCATTTAATATCCTCATAGCAGCTGGCTCGATCACATTCCTCACAGGGACTAGAGAGGCTTCAACAAATTACAATGTTAGTGGATGTGACAGTTAGAGATTATTTATGAGTTCCAAAAGAGATATTATGTTTGTAAACTGGTCTGTTTCTCTGGGCGTGATACCATTTGCTTTTATTAGATTCAGCTGAGAAGTCTGATTAAATTATGTTAAGATAAGGGCTTTGATTCAAACACTTCATTAGAGTGGGACTCAACGTCAAGTGCTAGCCCCTTGGGCTGGCTGATAAAACAGACTCTCACATGGAAGCAGACACAGGAGAAGAACTCAGAGGAATAGAGACAGCTCATTAGACATGGCAGAAGCCCTGGGGAGAGAGAGGAGCCTGATAGTCTACAGCTGACCTTGTGGAGAGACCAGAGCAGCTGAGCCCAGAAAGAAACAAGCCCAGAGCAGATGAGTCCAGAGAGAGACGAGCCTCATGCCAGCCTACAGCTGAGATTGGAAGATGCTGGGACCATGGAGCCTTAAAAGGAAGAAGGCAGGCTGAACCCTCGCAGACATCGCCTGTCATCTTGCCTTAACACATGGCCAATGACTTTGGGTAAGAAAGTACCTCTTATGGTACCTTCAGTTGGACTCTTTAGGGCCTTGTGACTGTAACCTTCTACCCCAATTAAATACCCTTTAAAAAAGCCAACAGAGTTCTGGTACTTTGCATCAGCACCCCTTTGGCTGACTAATATAGTGGAGAAAATCTGGCATGAATTAATGATATTCTAATGTGTTGTAGGTTGAGGAAGACTTCTATATTGATTTAGGGGCCCTAAAATAAAGCACATTCCAGTTCGAAGATGTAGGCTGATTTTTTTTCCCCAAGGAATACTTTGAAAGTCTCTGTGGAATCTTAAGGTTTTAGACGACAATATGAAAAGTCACTAGCATTTAGCAGAGTAAAGTAACTTTAAGTAAAATTCTTCCAACTAAGGAGAATAAATACAACCTATCTCTACTGGAAGGACACCAGAATATCTCCTGGAATTAAGCACTGATCAGTCAAATTTAGGAAAGGAATGGCACATGTGACTAGGTCACAAGAAAACTGGTATTAAGCACTTCAAAGCATTCAGGACTCTGTCTTTTGTCACTGTTATCTCTGTGTATCAGCTTTTTATGTCTACACCACACAACACTTTATTCTAATGGTAGGAAACAGCCATTATAGCTCCTGAGATTTACTCTTAGAACTTCCAACAATCCACAGAGAGGAATCTTAATTCTAATACCTCTGCAGATTACTGTGACTGGCTCAATTTGGATTAGATACCCATCTGTGTACTGATCAACTGAGAGTAGGGGAAGAAGTCGTACTGTACTAACACGGCAGTTCCCACATTTTGAGAGAGTGTTTCTCAAAATGAGGGTAACCTTACAGATCTGTATTATGTTAGGCACTGCTTTAAACACTTGACACATTTTGCTTTTCAAAATTACTGCATAGTTTAGTATGCATTATTCTTAGTTTAACAATGAGGAAATCACCGCCACAGCTGATGTTCTAAACAAAAGCACTATAATGACAACTGACTGACTAAACATAAACATTTAGTTCAATCTCTGATTATATGAGGCTTAACCACACATAACTTGGGAATCTTGAAAGCGACAAAACTACTGCAAGTCAATTGCTCAACAATTTGGGCTGCTGGATGTGCTTTCCCACACTTGAGGAAGATGGAATCTAGCTTCATACATAGAAGAGAACCATAATTAGTCTATAAACCATATCTCTATATTATTTTTCTATATTCAAACAGAAGGGAAATGGAACAGCTGAGGAATAAAGTAATAAGCATGCCATCTTTCCTTCCACCCCTTTTGACAGCTATGCTACCTTGAGATCCAGGATTATATATATTTAAGTATATATAATACTGAGACACTGTATAGACACTGTATAGGTATACATATTTAAACTTCTAAGCTTCTGAAAATGCTTAGCAAGAAAGCTTACATCAACAGCAAAAGCTTTAAAATATTAGTTCTGTAAGTTTAAGTGAAAAACAACAGGTTGTGTAAACTTGAAATCATACACTTACAGAGCAATGCAATATTTTTTTAAGAATTCCTGGTAATTCAAGGATACATACTAGATGTCCCTCCAGGAATCTTAATTTCTGCCTCTGATTTGAGTTCTCCTGTAAACCTAATCTGTGGCTACTGATCTCGATATCCAAGTAGGAACAACCCTCCCCCAAAAGGCTTATATACCAGAGAAATCAGCAGTAAATACATAACAGGTAATCAGCTATATTTTAAATACTATAAAATGATCTAATTTTGCTAGCCAAGCTTAATTTTTAAAAAATACCAAACAAAAAACCATTCGTCTCAAATAATGTACCTTGAAAAAAGAGATGATTTCTAAATCCTAACCTCTTCACCACAACAAATGTAATCTAAACTTTAAGGGATTCAGAGCTAGAACTACAAATGGATTTCAATAAATATTTGCTGACTTGAATTATCAAATTCACAGGCAAAACTCATAAGAAAGATAGATAAAGTTAAGCAGCAGCATAGTGATTCAAAACCTGAAGTAACTCGAACATGTTTAGTTTCTGACATTGGGTGTATGACAGTTGGAATTTGGTGAGCCCTCTCCTCCTCCATAAAAAGATTATATTTTTGAATTAATCCATTCCTGTGGGTGTGAGACCCTTTGATTCCATTAGATTAAGTTAAGGGACCTTGATTAGATCACTAGATTAGACTGATGTTGATTGGACTACATGAGGTGTGACTCAGGTTGGTTTTCCGCCCTCTTTCTGGAGCCTTATATAAACAGAGATACAGAGAAGAGATACACAGAGAAAGGAAGCTGCCATCTTGATCTTGCCTCTCTTGCCAGAGAGGATTGCAGGAAAACAGAGACGCCCCGAGAGGCTGAGAGATGTCCCAGAGATTAGAACCAGCAGAGCACAGAGGCATGGAAAGAGGTCCCTGAGGGGCTGGGCCCCCAGAGTAGCTCAAGGCTGAAGAGATGAGCAATATGCCTAATTGCCCACAGCTAGGCTCTTGGAAATGGTGAGCCCAGAGGAGAAGGCAAGGACCTCAGCAGAGACAGGCTGCCAGGATCACCAGTAGCTGCTTTGGTGAGAAAGCATCTCTGCTGACACTTTGGTTTGTACATTTTCACAGCTTCAAAACTGTAAGCTTTTACCCAAATAAATTTCCCATTATAAAAGCCAACCTATTTCTGGTACTTTGCATTGGTAGCCTGTGGCAAACTAATACAGGATGACCTCCTCAAACATCTCTGTACAAGAACACTGCAATACGTATGTATTCTAGAAAGGTTGGGGAGAGGGTGAGGAGAGCAGGGGAAGAGGGAAAAAAGTTATATTCTTATTTCAGTATGATACTAATCACTTTAAAAGCCGTATTTTCTTTTAGGACAAAAGACAAACATTTACAGCCAGCTCATTAATTGTATCCTTCTGTAGCATTAATAAGTACAGGAAAACACTGATTAAAAATGGCTCAAAAAGAAAAAATAGAAAAACTGACCATCAAAATTAAGAACTTTTATATGACGAAGAACACTAACAAGAAGGTGAAAAGACAACATACAGAATAAGAGAAAATAAATGGTAACCATATAGCTGGATAAGGGTTGAATATCCAGGATACCTAAAGAACTCTTACAACTCAGCTAACCAAAATAAAAACAACCCAATTTAAAAACTGGCAAAGGACTTGAATAGACGTCTCTCCAAAGAAGATATACAAATGGCCAAAGCACATGAAAAGATGCTAACATCATTCATTGATCATCAGGGAAATGCAGATCAAAACCACAATGAGCTATCACTTCAACCCACTAGGACGGCTATTAAAAACAAAGAGAATATAGCAAGTATTGGTGAGGATGTGAAGAAACACAAACTCTCAAACACTGTTGGTGTGAATGCAGAATAATGCAGAATGATGCAGCAACTGTGGAAAACAGTTTGGCAGTTCCTCAGAGAGTGAAACTTGGAATTACCATGTGGTCTGGCAGTCCCACATGTAGGTATATACCCACAAGAACTGAAAGCAGGGCTCACACAGATCTTTGTACAACAATGCCTACAGCAGTATTATTCACAACAGTGAAAGGTGGAAGCAACCCCAGTGTCCATCAACAGCTGAATGGGTAAACAAAATGTGTATAGATACACAATGGAATCGTATTCAGACATAAAAAGAAAGGGCGGATGAATGCTACAACTTGGATAAATTGTAAAGACAGCATGTTGAGTAAAATAAGCCAGACACAAAAAAGACAATAGGGGACTTCTACTGGGAAGATGGCATCTGAGTAGGTCGGCAGGGCTCAACTCTCAGAAAAACAATGGAGGAAGGGCAAAAAGCCGTCCAAGGAACTGCTTTGAGGATCTGTAGACCAGTAGACTGCTGTGCCTCGTCCAGGAGGGAGAGGGACAGACAGACGAAAAGACCAAATTGAAAACCATGAGTACTCATCCCCACAGCTGGGAACAGCACCCACCCCACAAGGCGAACAGCCTGGGTAGAACCCGGGGCTCACTGCGGCCAGCTGAGATTGGTACAGAGGCCTTCCTCCCTGGGAAGAGGGAGGTGCGGCAGAGGGCAGAGAGTGGTTTCTCTTCAGTGAGTTTGGCCAGCAGAGCCTGCTCTGCATCTCTGCCCTAGCCAGCCCAGCAAGTGGAGGTTGAAAGAGACAGCTCTGTGGAAAGATTCGCTGAAGGGTGCCACCCACAGGCAGGCTGGGAAACTGAAAGAAGAAAAAGAGCATTTTGGACGTTTGGATCTGGTATGTGCCCCACTAGTGGATCACTGGCCTTGTTTTGGTAACTTAAGCTGAGCAATTTTAAAGATTTAGAATTAGAATAAGTTGAACCAAAAATTAAAGGAGAGTAGTGAAACAAAACTATTAGGCAAGAGAGAGAAACTGACCGTTAGAGTAAATTCACCAGCATAATCAGAAGCCTAGACACCAGCAAAAAAATACAAGCCATACTAAGAAACAGGAAGATATTGCCCAGCCAAAGGAACAAATCAAAAATCCTGACAAGAGTATCTAAAAGTATTAAATAATGTTCACACAGATCTCCTAAATCAATTAAAGGAGTTGAAGAAAAATATGGCTGAAGAGATGAAGGATATTAAGATGACACCGCAATCAAGTGAGTTTTATCCTGGTTTGCAAAAGTGGTTCAACACAAGAAAATCAATTCGTGTTACTACACCACATTAATACACTGAAGATTCACATAATCATCTCGATTGACACAGAAAAGGCATTTGACAAGATACAACATACTTTCTTGATAAAAATCCTGAAAGACAGGAATAGAAGGAAACTTTCTCAACATGGTAAAATGCATTTATGAAAATCACACAGTGAAAAACAGTGAAAAACAAAGCTTTCCTGCTGAGCTATCGGAAACAAGACAGGATAACCACTGTAACCACTGTTATTCAATATTGTACTTTTAAAGTAGGCTTTATTTTAATATTCTCTCCCCTTCCCCTCCTCTTTCCAGACACTTGAGTTTTCTAGACATTGTATAATCATTAACTGGATTCTAAACTGAAATTTGCCAAAGCATCATACTTCCATCCACCACCCCCAAACCCACCAAACTACTACGAAATACCTTAGGCTTAAATAATACACTGTAATTCATAAAGCGAAATAAGACAGCTTACAGAGTGGGAAAGTAACATGTTAGAGATGGCCCTGGAGGCCAACTAGTTTAATCACCTCATTTATGTGAGAAAAACAGGGCCTAAAGAGGCTAAAACACAGAAGGCCAAACCAACTAGAGTCTAGTTTGTCTGATTTCCATATCCAGTTTCTTCTTACTATTACACTTAGATTCTCTTCACCTTCTTACAGTTTAAACAAGTTAACAGCAACAATTAGGCAGCAATCCTTCTTCATGTGCATGTGTTTATCGCTAAGTACAGATTTTTAAAAAATGATAGCAGTAGCAAAGGATTCATCTTCCTTTTAAAGCTAGCAGTAAGCTCCCACTTGAGAAAATGTTTTCTACGATAAGACAATTTTAATGCTCTCAGCTTTAAGGATTTATCTTCTGGGATCCACCTGGCTTCAAACTGTCACAAGGCTGAAAGGAAATGACACCAGAGATAAACACAGATCTTTAGGAATGAAGGAAGCACAATTAAAATGATAAATATCTGGGTAAATAGAATGAGTCATTTTAATCAAAAAATTTGAAAAATACATATGACTGTTAAAACATTTTAACATTATCTGGGAAGAGAGTCAATGTGTTAGATATAATACACTGAAACTGTAACATAAAGGGAGGAGAGTAAGGGCTTTTGTTTTATTAAACTTGAAGTGGTAAAATAAGAACTCTAAATAGATACATATGTAAATTATAATTCCTAGATTGAGTACTAAGAAAATAATAAAAGGAGATACAGTCAAAATGCCATTAGATAACTTAAAAGGAATACAAAATATATCCAAATAATCCAAAAGGAGAGACAGAACAAGGAACAGAAGAATAAAAACTAGAAAAAAATAACAATCAAAAATAAAATGGCAGGGAAGCAGGTGTGGCTCAATCGATAGAGCTCCTGTTTACCATATGGGAGGCCCCAGGTTCGCTTCCCGGGGCCTCCTTGTGAGGGCAGGCTGGCCTGCGCAGCGCGGTGGGCTGATGCAGCAGGACCTCACAACAGGAAGCAGGTGTGGCTCAATGGATAGAGCCCCCGTTTACCATATGGGAGGCCCTGGGTTCGCTTCCCGGGGCCTCCTTGTGAGAGCAGGCCGGCCTGCGCAGCGCGGTGGGCTGATGCAGCAGGACCTCACAGCAAGGGGGAGATAAGCAGACACAGAAGAAACACACAGCAAATGAACACGGCGAGCGCAAACAGCAAGGGGGGGATAAATGAATAAATAAATAAATCTTTAAAAAAAATAAAATAAAATAAAATAAAAATAAAATGGCAGACATAAATGCAGCCATATCAATAAATACATTAAATGTAAAAGTAATAGACATACCAATTAAAAGACAGAGATTGTCTTTTTGGATATAAAAACAAGTCCCAACAAAACACTATTTATAAAAAAACCATTTTAAGCAATGACACAGATACATTAAAAGTAAAAAGATATACCATTCAAACACTAAACAAAAGAAAGTTAGAGTGGCTATATCAATATCACAGAGTAGGATTCAAAACAAGGAAAATTAGCAGGGATAAGGAGGGACATTACATAATGGTAAAACAGTCAATTCACCAAAAAGGCAAGATAATCCTAAACGTGTATGCACGAAATAACAGAGCTTCAAAGTATATGGAAGCAAAACTTGATAGAAATGAGGGAATAAACAATCTACAATTTTATGTAGAGATTTCAACACAAATAAGTACACAGAAAACCAGCAAGGATATAGATGACCTGAACAATACTATCAATCAGCTAGACCTACAAGACATTCATAGAACATGTCAGGTAACAAAGAGAATACGTGTTTTTTTTCAACTGTATTTTAAGCATTCACCAAGACAGACCATATTCTAGGCCAAAAAAAACAAACCTTAACAAGTTAGAATGGAAATCATACTAAGAATGTTTTTTGACCATAATGGAATTACTAGAAATCAGTAACAGAAAGCTATTTGGATAATCCCCAAATATTTGGAAATTAAACTTTCATACTTCTAAATAACCTATGGGTTAAAGAAGTCGTCTTAAAGGGCATTAGAAAACATTTTGAACTGAATGAAAATGAAAATACATGATCAAAATTTGTGGATGAAGTTAAAAGCAGTGTTTAGAGGGCAATTTATCTTTCACATGCTTACATGAGAAAAGGTCTCAAATTAAATAATCTAAGCATTCACTTAAGCTTAACTAGAAAGACTAAAATAACCACAAAGCAAGCAGAACGATGGAAATGATAAAGAGAAAAGCAGAAATCAACGAAAACAGAAAAACAACAGAAAAAATTAATGAATCAAAAACCTAGATGTCTGAAAAGATCAATAAAATTGACAATGCTCTAGCCAAAATGGCCAAAGAAAAAAGCCAGAGGATAAAAATTACCAGTGTCAGGAATGCAAGAAGGGATATCACTACAGATCCCAAAGACATTAGATAAAGGGGACTACTATGAACAATTCTACGTACATAAATTTTAAAATTTGGATAAAAAAGACCAATTTCATAAATTAAATGAAAATTACTCAAGGAGACATAACTAGAATAGCACTGCAACTATTAAAGAGATTTAATTCATAGGTAAACACTTTCCAACAAAAAAACTCCAAGCCTGGATAGTTACACTGGCAAAATCTACCAAACATAAGAAACCAATAAGGCCAATTTCTACACAACCCCTTCTAGAAAATAAAGAGGATGGCACACTCCCCCTTTATGAAGCCAGTATTATTCCCTGAGCCTAAGAACAAAGACATTACAAGAAAACTACAGACCAATATCCCTCATCAACATTGTTTTAATTAGATAAAGGCTGCCAAGGCAATAGACCAGAAATGGGCTGGCTTTTCCAATGGAGATTTATTAACTTATAAGTTTATAGTTCTGAAGCTGAGAAAAATCAAGGCATCAGGTGAAGCTCTCTCCCTGAAGATCAATTCCTGGCATCAGCTGGTCTCCGCGTTCTCCTCCGGGCTCTACTGCTTTCAGCTTCTGGCTGCCACTTCTGTGGCTTTCTCTTTCAGCTTCTGTGGGTTCCTCTCTCCACACCTCCACACTCACCAATTTCAGCCTCTGGCCTTTGGGACCTACCTTCTCTGCTTCTGGGGGTTTCTCTCTGTGTCTGAAGCTTTTTTCTCTGTATATTCATCCCATTTAATAAAGGACTCCCGTAAGAGTATTAAGATCCACCCTGGGCTATGCCTTCTAAAAGTAATCAAAACCAAATGGCCCTGAATCATAGGGTCCCACAAACAATACGTTCACACCCACAGGAATGGACCAATTTAAGAATATAATTTTCTGGGATCCACAAAAGACTCAAACTACCATAAGCAGACATAAATATCCTCACCAAAATATTAGCAAACCGAATCCAACAACATATGAAAATGATAATACATTACAACCAAGCAGGGTTTATTCTGAGAATGATGAATTCAAATAGAATCAACCAATGAAATTTAATATGTTAGACTAAATTAAAAAAACAACACAATCTCTATATTTAACAAAATTCAACATCCATTCGTGATTTTAAAAAGTAAACAAAAAAAACAAACTTTTAGCAAAGTAGGAATACAAGGGAACTTCCTTAACCTGATTAAAAGTTGACAAAAGCCGAGAGATAACACCCTAGTTAATAGTAAAGACCGAATGCTTTCTTCGTAAGACTGGGAACAAGAGAAGGACAGCCAATCTCACCATGCCTATTCAAACTCATACTGGAATTCCTAATCAGCGTAACAAGAAAAGAAAGGAAATAAAAGGTATACAGATATTGGGAAGGAAGAAATAAAACTGTCTCTATTAATAGATGACACTGGTATGTAGAAAATTCCAAGGAATCTACAAAAATGCTACTAGAAATAAAAAGTGAGTTTAGAAAAGCTGCTAGATACAAAGTCAAATAGAAAATCAATTTGTATTTCTACATAGTAGCAACAAACAACTGGAAATCAAAATTTATAAGACAGTACTATTTACAATAGCAGGAGGGAGGGGGAAAGAGGGAAAAGAAAAGAGAAATACATATGTATAAACTTAACAAAATTTGCAGGACGGTATGCTGAAAATTACAAAACACACATGAAAGAAATAAAGGAAGACCTAAATAAATGGAGAGACATCATGCTCATGGATTGGAAGATCAATATTGCTAGGCTATCAGAGAGGATTATGGGAAGATGGCAGATTATGAACTCCAGGAATCAGTCCTCCCACCAGAACAACAATTAAACAGGCTGGAACCATCTCAATCAACTATTTTGAAATTCCAAAATACAGTAGAACACTGTACAGCTTCTGGGAACAATGAGAGGAAGAAGGTGGTAAATAACGATAAATACTAGTAAACTGCTTGCTCTGAGCAGCGCTTACTGGTGCCCACCCCCCACTTTCATGGAAGACCACAGTGGGGTCTGGACTGTGCGGAAGCTTACTGGTGCCAGAAAGGGACATAATACTCCACCTTCCCCAATATCTGGGGTGGGTGGGCATGGGCTGATCACTGACAATGCTTTTGATTAGCAAATATGGATCACTGGGAGCCCAGCTCTGAGGGCAGCCATTGTTCCATCCTGCCACGGAAAACGCAGCAGAGAAGACACCAAAAGAGTACATTTCCTCATGTTTGCAGAGGACAACTGAAGGATTGCATTTGCTGGGCAGGTCAAGAAAGTGCAGCTCTGGGAAGCTGGGGAAGAATGTCCCAGCACCCTTCTCGGCCTCACTCTCCTCCCTCCTCCATGACAGCCCTCCCTCTGTGGGTTCCTGGCCTCCAGGTAAAAGGAGTTTGAGACACAATTGATTTGGGAAGCCTGGGGCAAAGGTCTACCAGTTTAAATCCTGCAAAGGAACACCCCAGAGGCAGAGGTCTGACCCCAGGGAAGTGGAGGGGGCATTCAAACTCCTATAAAAAGGGGGAACTCTTAAATCACTACTCCAAGCACAAGCCCAGGACCAGATGCAGACACAGAAGACAGGGAGGACCCCTGCACTTCTGGTTCACCTTGAGTAGACCTTCCGGAAAGGAGGGCTGGCATTCAAGAAAATCTCTGTCAAATCACCAGCTTGTTACAAGCTGAAGAAACAGACATCTCAGGGAATGAATCCAAAAGTTAACATTTTAAAATATTAAAACGTATAGTTTGCAACAAAAGACTACAAGAAACAGGAAATGATGACCCATCCAAAGGAAGAGGATAAAAATCCGGAAAATACCAACAAAGACTACCAGACTGTGGACATCCAGACAAAGACTTTAAGGGAGATGAAGGAAAATACAGAGAAAGAACTAAAGGATAAAATGTCATGATAAATCTATGGTTTTGGACATAAAATGTACAAAGATTATAATTTGTAACAAGTACCCAAAAAAGGTGTGGGGATGAAGGGGTATGGGAATAGTGTATGCATATGCTACTGAAGTCAAGTTGGTATCAAATATGACTATTATATATTTAGTAGAATAAACTTTAATGCCACGGTAACCACATGGAAAACATATGAAAAATATATCCAGATACAAAAGAGCAGGGACTCAATATGGTACAATACAAATAAATAAACATGAAAGTATGCATTAAAGGAAGTGAGGGACAAAAAAGGTATAAGACTTACAAAGGCTAAATAGCAAACTGGCAGAAGAAAGTACTGTATCATCTCAAAATTGGAAGAAGTAGATAAAGAAAAGCAAACTAAATCAAAGGAAATAAAGATTGGAGCGGAGATAAATGAACTAGAGAGTGAAAAACAAAAAAAGAGAATCAATAAACCCAAAAGTTATTTCTTTGAAAAGATCAACAAAATTGACACACCTTTAGCTAGAATGATGAATTAAAAAAAAGAGAGGATATCACTGAAATCAACAATGAAAAGGGAGACATTACTACCAACACCACAGAAATAAAAAGGACTATAAGAGGATACTATGAACAACTGTGTGCCAATAAATTAGATAACCTTGATGAAATGGTTAAACCAACCTGACTCAAGCAGGGGGGGTGGGGGGGGGAAAGACCTCAACAAAACAATAACTAGTAAAAGCAGGGGTTCTTAACAAGGGGTCTGTGAGCCTGAACTGAAATTGAAAAAAAAAAAAAAAAAAATTATTTTTGTGGGGACGTGT
>JAQZBX010030033.1:0-27002 GCA_029593785.1 Cabassous unicinctus
CTGCTGGCAAACTGGGACCTCTTTTTTCTTACCAATACTTTCCTTCTGTAATTGGCATGTCTACCCTATGCTTGTCCCACTACTATATTTTGGAAGCAGATGACTTATTTTCTAAGTTTCACTGTTCTAAAGACAGAAGAATTTTGTCAATGATGGACAATACCCCAAAAAGTTATGAAAGTTTTACATAGATTTGTCATTGAAATGACATAAGGCTTTTGGGATGTTGGGTTGGTGTGAAAGGATGTTGCAAGTTAGAAGAACATGCATTTTGGAGGTCCAGATGGCAGACTGTTTTGTTTTGAATCATATTTTCAAGAGGATATGTTCATGACCAAACCCCGTCATTCATCCAGTAAATGTGATGTCATTTGTAAATAGGATCTTTGATGATATTATTAAATAATCCAGTATGAATAGAATTCTCACAAGGTGAGAAATTTAGGAAGAGTTTCAGATGACTGAAGCAGAGATCGATACAAAGGCTGCCATGTGATGGAGGGAGAGCTTGACTGTGGCCAAACCACCATCAGAACCCTACAGACTGCAGAGAAATCCCAACCCCACTGGCATTTAGATCTCACTCTTCTATCATCAAAAACAGTAGAACAATAACTGAATGTTGTTTAGGCCAGATAGTCTATGGTGTTTTGCTAAAACAGCCCTGACAAACTAAGACAGGGTGTATTTATAAGACAGGGGCTCATTACAGGTTTGTCTAGAAAGCAGGGTTGAGTTCTTTAGTTGGGGGTGGATGAGCTGCTTCTACTGGCAACAGAGACTCTTTATAATTTAGGGTTCAATTTCCACGGTTTCTTCAGGATCAGCCAATATGCCCCAATTCTAATTTTCAGCATCCCATTCCTTGCCAATACATTCATTTATCTCAACAACAGATACTCTCAGAGGTTGTGGATTCAATTAGCATTGTAACTCAGCTACTCACAGGATAAGAAAATGGGTATGGTTTTAAGAACTCTCAACTCCATTGTTACAAGCGATAAAAGTTTCTTTCAAGGCACACATAGAAATGTGTTAAATATCTTTGTGGTAATTGAGCTTTGAATTTTGGAGCCCCTAGTTTATTATTTTTTTCCTTCACTTTCTATAGCATATTAAGAAACATACAGCCAATATCATTATATTTAAAGTTTGACAGAAATGTTCTGAAGTATCAAGCACATGGTCCCCCGGAACCTTGCATCATGCAAATATATTTGATTAGGAGATTGCAACAGGGATATTTTGCAAATCTTTGGTGCAACATCACACTATGTTATACCTACATCCCATTTGCCATTTGAAATAGAATTATTAGTGTCTTTACAGCTAATCAGATTAAAGAAACCACTTCCAAAAGGCCCTGAAATAATCCAGAAGGATCATCCTTAAGATTCTGTTCCTCTAGGACTACTTCTGTTGATAAAATCAGTATTAGTCAGGGTTCTCCAAAAAGACAAAATCTGCAGGATATCTATATGTATGTGTGTGTGAGGGGGGTGTATTTATTTCAAGTAATTGGCTCACACAATTTTTGCAATTATTAGTGTTGGAATGCTATAAGGATTCAGAAGAATGGAAATTCTGGTGTGAATTTACATTGAAGTCTTGTGTGTGCAATCTTCCAAAATCCATAGAGATTGAGACAATGCCCAAATCCCTACACTCTCCCATCCTGCCCAGTACTGTATACCCCAATGTCCAGGTCCCCCAACACATATATTTATAAACAAAGAGTTAGGAATGTTAGGAGTTCACCTTCACTAGGTTTGCTATAATTAACAAGCTGCGTCTCAATTCCCCCTGACATGCTTTAAGGAAGGACAAGCCCCCCTTAAGCCTTCATGTCTGAAAGCATGGCACTTCCCCAAGGGTTAAACAAAGAGACCACATAGAGATGGGAGTAAAGTGAGATAAAGAGCTTCACTCCCTCCACATCAAAGCACCACCTGCTCCTCCAGCATTCCAAGAAAACGTAAGTCCCTATCCCACTCCCCTCTAGCCATACAAGGGAAAATTTTCACCCCTAGGGCTTCCTATTGGCCCCTACACCTTACTCAAACCCTTGACCCCCTCCCACTGACTATCATTTTCCCACCTAGGAATGTACTGTATAAATTCAAATCCCTCCTTTTCCAAGGGTGGGCTGAAATCTATTCTTCAGACCCCTTCTGTTGGGAAGGCTTCCCAATAAACTTTCTACCTGCAAACATCAGTCTTCATGTCCCAGTGAGCGCCATTTTCCCCAACAATGTACAATTTGGAAAGTAGAAAATTTGAAAATTTAAAAACTGAATTCATTTCTAATTTTTAAAAATGTACATTCAATTCTTAATTGTTAGAAATGCACAGTCTCACGTCACACCCCAGACCTACTGATTCAGAATCAACATTTTAAAAAGATCCCTGAAAGTTATGCTCATTCAAGTGTGAGAAGAGTTAATCTACAAAAATTCTAAGGATTTTAAGATACAACATTTTAATTATATTTATTGAATATCTTATTTTAATACAAATGATAGACACTTTGCCCAATGCTTCGTATGCATTTTTTTTTTCATTTAATTCTCACCACAAACTATTCTAGTTCTCTTGCATTTCCTTATGGATTTTAAAATAAACTTGTCAATTTCTACAAGAAAAATCTGCAATTTTCATTGCAGCAGTTAAATTTATAGATTAATTCAGAATAAACTGATGTAACAGCAAGACTTCTGACCCATGAAAAAGGTATCTCTCTCTTAATCTTGGTACTCTTTAAGTTTTTTCATTAGGTACTCTTTTATTTCTCATAGCAATACTTTATAGTTTCTAATTTTTCAAAAATCTTTTCATTAGAGAAGTTGTGTGTTTACAGAAAAATCATACATAAAATGAAGGATTCCCAAACACCACCCCATCACCAACAGCTTGCGTTGGTGTGGAATATTTCTTACAATTGATGATAGTACTTTTTAAAATTGTACTATTTTTTACACAGTTGTTAAGTTTTGTTACAATTAAGAAAAGATTATTAAAATAATAAATCTTCCCCAGTGAATCAGAGTTAGACAAATTTATAATTTTCCTACACATGGCCTTCTGCCCCTATTATTTTTGAGACATTGGAATAGTTCTGCAAGATATTGCAATGACATATGCAAGCCATTATACATTTTGTCAAAACCTATAGAATTGTGTGGTACAAAATGTAAAACATAATGTAAACTGTGGACCACACTTAATAACAATGCTTCAATATGTGTTCATTAATTGTAAAAAAAAAAAAATTTACCACACTAATGAAAGAAGTTAATGGAGAAGATGTGGGAGGGGGAGGGTTGGGATATATGGGAATCCCCCATATTTTTCTTTCATTTATTTATTTTTAAAATTTTTTTTATTCCCCCCCATATTTTTGATGTACCATTTATGTATTCTAATGGTTCTTTAAAAATAAAGAAAAATTAGTACTATTAACAATTGTTGATATTCTTATACTTGTACCAATGACTATAGTCCATCATCAACAATAAGGTTCACAGTGCTGTACAGTCCTATGTCTTATCATTTCATTTTTATTCTAGTAACATATGTGACCTGAGGTTTCCCCTTTTAACAACATTCACCTATATAATTCAGTGCTGTTAATTACACACAAAAGAAGGTGCTATCATCACCACCATGCTATTCCATACCTTTACAACCTAAAGGGAAATTCTATACAAATTGTTTGGTTAAATTTATTTCTAGGTATTTGATTGTTTTACTTCATCTTGAAAACAGATTTTATTTCTTGCTTTCTTCCTCAGATTGCTCATTATTAAAGAATAGAAACACTACTGAATTCTGAATGTTGATCTTGTATCCCACTGCTTTGCTGAATTTGTTTAATTGGTCTATTAACTTTGTTATAGGTATTTCAGAACTTTCTCTATATAGGATCTTGTCATCTGCAACTAGTGAAATTTTTATTTCTTCCTTTCCTATGTGGAAGCATTTTCTTTATTTTTTTTTCTTGCCTAGCAGCTCTGGTTAGAACTTCCAGTACAATGCAGAATAACAGTTGTGACAGTGGGCATCCTTGTCTTGTTCTCTATCTTAGAGGGAAAGCTTTCAGTCTTTAATCATTGAATATGATGTTAACTGTGGCTTTTCATGTATCATGTATGCCCTTTACCATGCTGAGAAAGTTTCTTCTATTCCTCCCATTCTAGGTATTTTTATCAAGAAAGTGTGTTGGATATTGTCAAATGTCTTTTCTGTGTCAGTTAAAAAATCCATATGTTTTTTCCCTTCATTTTGTTAATGTATTGTATTGTATTAATTGATTTTCTTTTATTGAATCATTCTTGCATACCTGGGGTTAAACACACTTGATCATGGTTTATAATTTTTTAAAATCTTTTTTAAAAATATATTTTTCATTTTTATTTTTTAAAAAAATTTAGATTACATAAATGTTACATATAAAATATAGGGGATTTTCATATGCCCTGTTCCCCACACTACCCACATTTACCCACATTATCAACATCCTTCATTAGTGTGGTACATTCATTTCAATTGATGAACACATTTTGGAGCATTGACACTAAGCATGGATTATAGCTTACATTGTAGCTAACACTCTCTCACACAATTCTGTAGGTTATGGCAAGATATATAATGGCTTGTATCTGTCATTGCAATGTCATTCAGGACAATTCCCATGTCTGCAAAATGCCCCATATTACACCTGTTTTCCCTCTCCCTGATCTCAGAACCTCCAGTGGCCACTGCCACCACATCAGTGATATGATTCCTTCTATTGCTAGAATCACAATAAGTCTATAGTAGAATACCAGTAAGTCCACTCTAGTCCATAGTTCATTCCCCAATCCTGAGGATTCTGGGATGGTGATGCCCACTCCACCTCTAATTGAGAGGGGGCTTCAATCCCATATTGCTGATGGATGGAACTCTCTTATTTGCAGTTGTAGACTCTCTTGGTTCCTTAGTATGGTGGCTGTCCATCATCACCTCCTTGTTATTTGTCCTGGTCAAATCCAATGAACTGGAGAGTAGGTGTTGCAACTCCGTTGAGGCTCAGGAACCAGTTGGCACAGGGTAAGCCTGAAGATTCAAGTCTCTTGGATGTACACCTACCAACTAAGCCAATGCCATCTTGCCAGAAATTAGGTGTATAATTTTTAAATGTTTTGTTGGATTCTATGTGCAAGTATTTTTTGAGGACTTTTCTATCTCTATTCATAAGAGAAATTGATCTTTCCTTTTCTTGTAGTATCTTTATTAGTCTTTGGTATTAAAGTGATTTTGGCTTCATAGAATGAGTTAGGTAGTATTCCATACTGTTCAGTTTTTTGGAAGAGTTTGAGCATGATTCATACTAATTCTTCTTGTAATGATTGGTAGAATTCACAGTGAAGCCATCTCATTCTTGGATTTTCTTTTTTGGGAACTTTGTAATGACTGAGTCAATCTGTATATATGCAATTTGCTGAGCTCTTCTATGTCTTCCAGAATCAGTGTAGGTTTTTCAGGTGTTCCTAGGCATTTTCCCATTTCATCTATGCTGTCTAATTTGTTATCATATAGTTTTCATAGTATCAACTGATGATTCATTTTTTTCATTCTGTGGGGCCCGTAGCAATGCCAGACACCTTTTTAGAGAAAAAATTGTGCACTATCATAGAGTTTTAACTGATTTTTGTATCACCTCTTACATTGAAATTTGTGTATTTATGTAAATTTATTTGTGTGTCAGGCATGCAATTAGAGAACAACAGGAAATCTGCTTTCCATTTATACGTGCAGGTCTAGTCACTACATTGGAAACATTTTGTTGCTCTTCTTTGTTTCCAAAGAGCCCCTTAATTAGGTTTTATATAAATATATAAATACAGACTTTCATTTTTTTGGGAGAGATTTTGTAAATATGTGTAGCTTCTCTGACCATCATGATCACCCATGATTCTTACTGAATATCTAGGTCAGTAGTGGTTGAGAGGTTTTGGGAGTTGGTCGTCAGAATCCAAGTTCTGCAGGTACATCTTACCCACAGTGTGGCTTGAGAACCGATGACCCAGAAAAAATCCTGGAAGATGAAGTTCAATGTTGCATGTCCACTCAATGTCAAATGCCCCATGAGTTTTGTTAAGACTATTTCATGTAGGGTCCCAGGGTTAGTCCTGAGGTCAAATGTGGTCACAATCCCTCCCTTTAGAGTGATGATCTGGCAGCCCTTCTAGGATTCAATGAAGACCCCAGAGAATATGAAGCAAGTTCCATCAGTCTTGAGCTTCATCAGTATAGTCAGGAGAAGGTGGACCTACCTCATCCCCCTTTATATCACAATTGGGAAAGAGTTACATTGAGTTAGCAAAGACTAATGAAGGGCCTTTCTTTTGAACTGTGTGGCACCCACAGAGGTGGACATATAGCTAAATTTATTTAATGTTTACACATACTTTTTTGTGCTCAAGATGAGTTATTCATCAGTAAAAATTTGAAAAATCCATTGGGGAGATGGCACCAATTTAGAACTTAGAGTTTTCAGGCATTCTTTTATAGCATCTGAATGTTTGTTGGAAAGTTAGGAAATATTATGAAGAAACATAAGGTCCTGCACCTTTAATAAAATCATGTAATTATAAATGAGGAACAGGTTTGCTTCTCCCTTTCTTTCCACTGTCCTTCTCAAATCTAAACTTGAATGTCTTGCCCACTAGGCTGGCATCAGTTTCACAATGTCCCTCAGTGATGCTGACATGCAAAAGCAGATTAAGCACATAATGGCTTTTGTTGAACAAGAAGTTAATGAGAAAGCAGAATAAATAGACACAAAGGCAGAAGAGTTCAACATTGAGAAAGGTCACCTTGTGAAAACCCAAAGACTGAAGATTATGGAATATACTATGAGAATAAAGAAAGGCAGATTGAGGAGCCAAAAAAAATTCAGATGTCCAATTTAGTCCTCAGAGCCAGAAATGATCTTATCACAGACCTACTAAATGAAGCAAAGCAGAGACTCAGCAAGGTAGTAAAAAAAAATAATAAACCAGGTACCAAGTGCTGCTGTATGGATTGGTTCTCTAGGGTTTGTACCAGTTGCTGGAGCCCTGAATGATTATTCATTGCAGGAAACAAGATTTCCCTCTGGTAAAGGCTGCAGTACAAAAAGTGATTCCTATGTACAAAATTGCCACCAAAATGATGTTGATGTCCAAATTGATCAGGAGGCCTACCTGCCTAAGGAGATAGCTGGTGGTGTTTAGCTCTATAGTTGAGATCTTACAATAAAGGTTTCCAATACCCTAGAAAGCTGGCTGGATCTCATAGCCCAGCTGATGATGCCAGAGGTATGGGGAGCCTTGTTTGATGCAAAGGCCAACAGGAAGTTTTTGGACTAAGTCTTTGGGAGGTGGAATTTATTCCACTCTTCTACTGGTGTGATATGGAAGTATCTGACATTTGAAGAACCAAGATGATCTTTGTTACCTCTTCTTTGCTGTTGTAATATCATTCTGTACTTATCAGTGGAATACCCTTATGTAGTTAATGTGGTCTAATTGTTAACAGGGGGAGAAAGTTTTACTTAAATTGATCAGGAGACTGTCCACTTAAAGTGCATGTTCAAGAGACTTAAGTCTTTGGGCTGTCCAAAGACTTAAAGACTGAATCTCAACAGAGTTGCAACACATACTCTCCAGTTCATTGGACTCTGTCTCATCCTAGTAGAGAAAAGGCCACCATTTTAGCACCATCCTCTTCCTCCTTAACCTGAGTTTTAGATTAGGTGGGGACTAAGGCAAATAACTTCTGGAACAGGTATTTTGTTTGTAGGACTTGACCCCACTTCTATGACATTATTTCTCTTCTCTAAAGCAGACTTGTTGGGGAAAGAATTGAGGCACACAAGAAAAATTGTTACACCAAACTCAATTCCTCAAGAATCAAAATCCATTATTGAACTACATTACACAAATAGTGAACTCTAAGTGAAACTATGGACTATAATCAATAGCACAGTTATAAAAATGTGCTATCATCCACTGTAAAAAAAATGTTCCCTACCGATACAAGGTGTAAACATAGGCTGATGTATTGGAATCCTGTATTTTATGCATGATTATTCTCTAAACCCACAAATAAAGTATCCCTATGGCTATTGTCCTCCATCCTCATAAGAGTTAGAAGTGATTGTTACTAAAAAAAATTACAAATGGGATAAAAGACAGAACCAAAATCACACTTACACATACATCAATGTACACACAGATAAATACACATATGAACCCAGACAATCATGGCCATAAAATAACATATACTCACAACTATAAACACTAACACAAACACACATTAACCCACAATCAGACACACAGAAGCAACCACAACCTAACACATATGGTAAGATTTCACACACAAGAATATACCTAATTTAGCACACATTTGCTCACACAGTAATAAACACAAATACACACGCTGTTATACATACTAGCACCTGCAGGGTAAGTCTTATCTACCTACACATGAATGCACACACATTAACACAAGCAAATGAACATACAATAATATGCATGATGTGTACTTAGATTAGGATTTTCAAACATATTTGCATATATTAGAAAGGGTCAGTCTATTGGAAAGATGTTTTTTCTGGAAAAAAAAAAAGAAAAAGGAAATACTATGCTAATTCAAAAAGCTCCTACTCAGGTTTCCTCTGCTTTGTTCATCAGGTGAGTCTCTGTGATTCATGAATCTTGAGCTCCCCCTGCAGGCAGCCCCAGTTGTGCCAACTGCAGGGGGTCATTTGTGCCTGGGACCCCACTGCCTTTCTTTCACAATGATTCTTATATAGGTATACATGGCTTCTTCCACGGCAGTCATGGAGTTCAGCTGAAACAGGAACTGGTTCTTAGACATATCTCTTGAATGGAGATTTTACTCTGGTAGAAAGGGTTGGAGTAGGCAAAAATACCTGTTCTCTGTTTTTTTTAATAGCCACCAGTCTAATGGGTGTAAGAGGTATCTCATTGTGGTTTTTATTTGCATTTCTTTAATAGCTAGTGATGTTGAGCATCTATTCATGTGCTTTTTAGCCATTTGTATTTCTTCTTTGGAGAAGTGTCTATTCATATCATTTGCCCATTTTTTGAATGGGTTGTGTGTCTTTTTATTTTTGAGGTGTAGGATTTATTATATATGCTGGATATAGGCCCCTATCAAATATTTTCTCCCATTGAGTAGACTGCCTTTTCACTTTCTTGACAAATTCCTTTGAGGTGCAAAAGTTTTTAATTTTGAAGAGTTCCCATTTATCTATTTTTTCTTTCATTGCTCATGCTTTGGGTGTAAATTTCTTGAAACCATTTCCTAATACAAGATGTTGTAGATGCTTCCCTACATTTTCTTCCAAGATCTTTATGGTCTTGGCTCTTATATTTAGATCTTTGATCCATCTTGAGTTAATTTTTGTATAAGGTGTGAGGTGGTATTCCTCTCTCATTCTTTTGGTTATGGATATCCAGTTCTCCAAGCACCATTTGTTAAAGAGGCCATTGTCTCCCAGTTGAATAGGCTAGGTGGCCTTGTCGATATCAGATGACTGTATATGTGGGGATCTATATCAGAACTCTCAATTCAGTTCCAGTGGTCACTATGTCTATCCTTGTGCCAATACCATGCAGTTTTGACCACTGTACTTATGAACCTTTACTTTTGAAATTGAAATTTAGCCTAGTATTATAGGGTGCCTAAGTGTTACCTCCTAAGAACCTCCTTGTTGCTCAAATGTGGCCTCTCTCTAAGCCAAACTCAGCATATAAAAGCTTTACCTTCCCCCTAATTTGGAACATGATTCCCAGGAATAAGCCTCCCTGGCACTGAGGGATTACTATCAAGCACCAACTAACAATGCAAGTGGGAAAGACCTTGACTAAAAGGGGGAAAGGGTAAAGACAAATGAGTTTATATGGCTAAGAGACTTTAAAAATGAGCCAGAAGGTCATTCCAGAGGTTAAGCTTATGCACATCTCAGCAGGAACTCATTGACTGTCAAAGTAAATATTGCCTCAAATAGAAGGGCTCCTGGGGGTTCTGGAGATATCCAGACACTTTAGGCAGGACAGACAGCTCAGGAGTTTGGCACCCTGCTAGTGAGCCCTACTTTGGAATTTATGCTCCCCAGTGTGACAAAATTGGTCTCAGTTGTGTTTCCTTACACATGGTTTTTCTGTCCCTTCTATTTGAACCTATAGTTAGTACTAGAGTTGATAGGTTTATGTCTAAGAGATGTAAATCTTTGGGCTGTCCATAAACCAGTTGGGCCCTGAATCTCAACAGATTTGCAACACCTGCTCTCCAGTTCATTGGACTCACCCAGGACAACTAAAAAAGAGATGATGATTGACAATGACCATCTCAAGGAACAAAGAGAGTCTGCAACTGCAAGCTAGACAGTCCCATCCATCTGCCCCATGGAATCTAAGCCCCCTCTCAATTAGAGGCAGAGTGGGAATCACCATCGCAGAATCCTCAGGATTGGGGAATGAATGAAGAACTAGAGCAGACTTACTGTTATTCTACTATAGAATTATTGTGATCCTAGCAATGGAAGAACTTTTATCATTTATGTGGAGGCAGTGGCCACCAGAGGTTCTGAGGGGACAGAGAGTGAAAAATAGGTGTAACTTGGGGGCATTATTGGGACTTGGGAATTGTCCTGAATGACATTGCAATGACAGATACAGGCCATTGTATATCATGTAATAACTTACAAAAATGTGTGAGTGAGAGTGTAAACTACAATGTAATAATAATAATCCATGCTTAGTGGCAGTAGTCCAAGATGTGTTCATCAATTGTGGCAAATGTACCACACTAATGAAGGATGTTGTTGATGTGGGAAAATGTGGATGGGTTAGGGAGCAGGGCATATGGGAATCTCCTATTTTTTATGTAACATTTATGTAATCTAAGTTTCTTTTTTAAAAAATAAAAAGTATACTTTTAAAAAATCTGTCCTATCACCAGCTGGTTACAAAACCAAGAAACAGACATCTCAAGGAATATACCCCAGAGTTAACATTACAAAACCTTAAAATGTACAGTGTGTGTGATTGTTAGGCTAATGTGTCAACTTGGCCAGGTAATGGTGCCCAGTTGTTTGATCAAGCAGGCACTGGGCTAATTGTAATAAAATGGCATTTCATGACTGAGTTGGTTGCATATATCACTGATTACACCCATAATCAACTGAAGAGATTGCCATCAGCAGTGAGTGACATCTCATTCATTCAGTGGAAGGACTTAATCTCTATTTCAGGCAGACAGCATCTTCTGGGAACTCATCCAAGTCCCTGGCTTGCAGCCTGCCCTACAGAATTTGGACTAGTGCAACCCAATGGTCACATGAGACAATTTTATAAAATCTCATATTATTTACAGATATCACCTGTTGGTTCTATTTCCTTACAGAAGTCTGACTAATGGAGTGTGCAGCAAAAGTACAAGACAAATGAAGAAACAGGGAGTTATGTACCATCCAAAAGAAGAGGATAAAATTCAGAAAACACAAGCAAAAAGACAAGAATTTGAATATACTGGGAAAAAAAGCCTTTAAGAAAATGACCTTTAAATTGCTTACAGAGATGAAATAAAATACAGAGAAAGAACAAAAAGATATCAGGAAAACAATGAATGAGCAATATGAGAGTCTTACTAAAAAGACAGAAATTTTAAAAAAGGAACCACACAGAACTACTAGAGATAAAGGTCACAAAAACTGAAATGAAAAATGTCCAGGAAAGTTAAGAGCAGGATGGAGCTGGCAGAAGAAAGAACCAGTGAACTGAAGACAAGACAGTTGAAATGAGTCAGGCTGAGGAGCAGGGGGAAAAAAAAGAAAATTTAAATGCAAAAATAGCCTAAGACATCTCTGAGAAACTATCACCCACACCAATATGTGCATTTTGGGAGTCCAAGAGAGAGGAAAAAGAGAGAAAGAGGCAGAAGGAATATTCAAAGAAATAATAGCACAGAACTTTACAAATTTAGCAAAAGATATAAATATGCACATCCAAGAAGCCCAGAGAACACCAAACAGGATAAACATGAAAAATAATAACTTATATTTTTATCATAATATCAAATGCAAAGGGCAAGAAGAGACTTCTGAAAGCTGCAAGAGAAAAGCACTGTGTTATGTAAAAGGGAGTTCCAATTATATTCAATGTCAGCTTCTCATCAGAAACCTTGGAGGCAAGAAGGAAATATGTAATATGAAATAAAACAACTGCCATCTAAGAGTTCTATATCCAGCAAGATATTCTTTCAAAAATGAGGAAGAGATTAAGGTATCCCCAAATGAGCAAAAGCTAAGAGAGTTCATCACCACTACAAGACATGCACACACACACGTAGACAAGTAGGATAAAAGACTCTCTTGCTTTGTGGCATATGCAGACATTGAGCTTCAGGAGCACCACACTCTCTTCCCCCAGCCAAGGTTCAGGTTCTAGGCCACAACCAGTCTCAGTTCTACCACTGTGTGAAAAGCTTCCCTACATAGTCCCCTAATAAATGCCCATTTACTCAATGAACTGGACTTGCCCTAGTTTTTCTTTGGACTGACATATCCCTCTAAGTTTGGTGGGAAACTGTCATTTTCCATGGCTCCCTGCTATATTGGAATACCAGAAAAAAGTAGACCAACAAAAAACAGTTATGAGGGACAAAGATGGTCATTACATACTGAAAAGGGGGACAATTCAACAAGAAAATGTTACAACTATAAATATATATGCACCATAATATCTGAAGCAAATGCTGACAGATTCGAAGGGAGAAATTGATGGTTCTACATCAATAGTAGGAGACTTTAATATGTCACTCTCAATAATGGATAGAACATCTAATCAGAAGATCA
This sequence comes from Cabassous unicinctus, assembly GCA_029593785.1. Classification (NCBI taxonomy): domain Eukaryota; kingdom Metazoa; phylum Chordata; class Mammalia; order Cingulata; family Chlamyphoridae; genus Cabassous; species Cabassous unicinctus. Next base: position 12,908 of record JAQZBX010030033.1, read on the forward strand.
TAGAAGAACAAGACTTGAATGATATTCTAAATGACTAGACCTAACATATGTATATAAAACAATTTACCCAACAAAAAGAATACACGTTCTTTTCAAGTGTACATGGATCATTCTCCTGGATAAGAGATAGGCTTGTTGGGTCACAAAACAAGTCTGATTAAATTTGAAAATATTGGAATCACACAGGGTTTATTCTCAGACCACAATATAACCTAGTTTGAAATCAGTAGCAGGGAGAAATGGAAAATTCACAAATATATAGAAATTAAACAACATACTCTTAAACAACCAATGGTAAAAGAAGTCATCACGTGCAAATTTAGGCAAAATCCTGAGGTGAAAATACAACCTACCAAACCTGACTGGCAGCAACTGCAGTGTCCCCTGGGAAGGTGGGCACCGGGGAGGCCGGGCTGGAGATGGCTTCCATTCCCTGCAGCAAGGCAGGCCCGGAGTCCCTCCCGGTCACAGCCACTGAAGCTTGTGTGCTGGAGGGTGAGTGCAACAGTCAGCATTTGCTCCTCAGGCCACCAGCTGCCAGGGGGAGCTCCCCACAGCTCAGAGTGAGATTCAGGACACAAATAAAGTGTATGTGCCTGGTGAGCAGGATGAGCCACAGACATTTGGCACAAAGGACAGCAAAAACAGTATTTCTGTTTATATGACCCTAAATCAAAAGAAATCTGATTCTTCCAGTGCATCAGTTTGTAGCATTGATAGCACAGATGATTTGAAATCTTCCAACTCTGAGTGTAGTTCTTCTGAAAGCTTTGATTTTCCTCCAGAAAGTGTGCATGCATCTTCCACCTTCACTACTTTCTCCTCTTCAAAGGAAGAGAAAAAGCTCAGGAATTCCTTGAGAATGAAAGTCTGTTTCAAAAACATCTCTAAATGCATCACACCAGATAGCAGGACCATATGTGTAGGGGACATTGGGTCTAGATTTATGGCTTCTCTTGGTGGCCAGCCTGTATTCTTATCATAAGAATACTGTGAGCCAGAAAGATAGTGGCCTTTTAGTACAACAGGAGAACTGTATTTCATTTTTCCTTGCTCTTTTGCAACTCTCTCCCTTTTTAGAAAACTTCTGGTAATGCTTTAATAAGAAGAGAAAGGGCCTGTATCACAAGGCTATCACAGAGGCAGCTAAGGCTGCCAAGCAGCTGACCCCTGAAATGTGGGCTCTGTTGACATAGCTTGAAATGTGAACATGGACAGTGAGGTAGGCAAGAAAAATTGGAAGTTGCCACAGATTTTCTAATCTAGTTAGCAATAACTTCTACAAATTGCCTGTTTGAATTGGAAAGTGAAAATGCATTTGGTTGGCTGCTTTGTTTGTTTGTTTGTTTTGGTTGAGTTGTTTTATTACTTACCTTATAGCCATTTTTGATGGAGAAACTTATTGAACATGCAATGAAATTTTGTCCTAAGGAAGTGAAATGTTAGCAGTACTTTTCAGTTGTGAAGTCAAACAACCCCAAGGCATAGGAGCCATAGCCTCAATTGAAAGTGAATTTTTTGCAGGGACTTTTAATAGCCATTTTGTTTGTAGTATTTTATGTGTGTGTGTGTACACATAAATAGACACAGGTAACATACATATAAGTAATATAAAAATATAGCTTGTTACTAAGTGGCACAAGTTGCAGACTTGGGATTGCAGTAAGTGTTGGTGAGCTGGGAGACTAGCACGGATATAAAATGACTTCTTGTTTTGCTTTTAAATTAATGAACACTTATCCCTTCTATGCACATAATGGATTAAGAGTTTGATACAGAGGTGTTGGGCAAATCGAGATGCTGGCTATTCAATTGCAGACTGGGGAAATAGCCCAGTATTTGGGATTAAGTCTGTTAATGCTGGATATAGGTTTAAATCATCACCTTCTATCTTCCAATGGGGATTTAACAAAAACTTTCAAGTTTCTTGTTTGGGAGATTACTTAAGTATGTTTTTTAGGTATGTAAATAGCTGATTGCTAAATTTGGTCAGATTTCTCCTGACTGGCTACTATAAATTCTTAGGACATGTCCTAGTATATTATACTTTGTGAATTAACTGTCATATGTGTAGTTTTTGCATATTGGATTTACCTAATTTGAAATATTTTAGAACATTTCCATTTAACATACCTCCATTAAATTTGGTCAGATTTCTCCTGACTGGCTGCTCTAAATTCTTAGGATATGTCCTAGTAAATTCACATCTCTCCAAAAAAGATATACAAATAGCCAGAAATCACATGACAAGATGCTTTTCATCATTAGCCATCAGGAAAATACAAATCAAAACCATACCTATTAAAATGGCTGCCATTAAAATGGAAAATAAGTGTTGTAAAGGATGTGGAGAAATAGGAACACTCCCTTGCTGGTGGCAATGTAAAATTATGCAGCTGTTTTGGGAGACAGTTTATTGTTTCCTCAGAATCTTAAGTATAGAATTACCATATGGCATCATGTTTTGGTGTGCTAAAAGCTGCTGAGAGGAATATGCCAGAAATGGGTTGAGTTTTACAATGGGGATTTATTAGGTTAAAATTTTACAGTTCCAAGACTGTGAAAATGTCCAATTCAAGGCTTGATCAGCCGATGATTTCTCCCTGAGGCCCAGCTGCAGGTGACCCTGGATTCTTCTTCCGTGGCAGTGCACAATGGCAGCATCTGCTGGGCTTGCTCTCTGCCTTCTCCTCCAGGCCTCATTTCTTTCAGCTTCTGACTGTGGCTTTTCTCTCTCCTTGGCATTGATTTCAGCTTCTGGAGTCTTTTCTCTGCCTTTGCAGTTTTTTCTGTTATCGGTGGCTTTTTATTCCTCCAATATGTACTCAGAGGATTCAGACATGCCCTGGGTCACATAATCTAATCAAAGGCCCTTCATGAAATAATTTAATCAAAATATCCCACCTACAATTGCTTTGCACACAGAGAATTGATTAACTCTAAGGACATGATTTTCTAGGGTCCAAAATAGATTAAAACCACCCCACCCCATAGCCTTACTATTAGGAATAAACCAAAAAGTATTGAATTGCACATTGATATTCATAGCAGCATTATTCAAAATTGCCAAAAGATGGATAGAACCCAAGTGTCCATCAACTGGTGAATGGGAAAAAAATGTGGTTATATACACACAATGGAATATTATTCAGTCATAAAAAGGAATGCAGCTTTGATACATACAATGGGGAAATTTGAAGATATATGTACCTCAGAAAAAGAAGTTCTTAAATCCAACCCTTTCCTACGGATGCATACCCATTGTAAGTAGGGCTTTTGATGAGGTTCCTTCAGTTAGGGTGTGACCCACCTCAATCAGAGTGGAACTTAATCCCATTTCTGCAGTCCTTTGTGAACAGAACACATTACAGAGAGAAAAAAGCCATGGTAGCAAGAAGCTGAAGTCATGAAGCCTGGAAGAAAAGGGAAAGACCAGAAGAGGCCACTGTGTGCTTTGCCATGGGCCAGAGGAGCCACAGATCACTGGTAGCTGGTCTTTGGGAAGAAAGCATACCTTGATAATAACTTGATTTGAACATGTTCCTGGACTCTAACCATGAACAAATAAATCCCCATTGTTTACACCAACCCATTTCAGGATATTTGCTTTAAGCAGTCTAGGAAAGTACAACAGATTTTTGTACCAGGATAGTGGAGTGCTGCTATTGGAAATACCAAAAATGTGGAAATAGCTTTGGAATTGAAAAATGGTTAGAGGCTCATAGTACTGTGCAGCACTTGATTGAAAAGGCCTGGATCACTTTCTACAGACTGTTCCTAAAAATATGGACACTAAATGTACTTTCATTGAGGTCTTAGATGGAAATTTTGAAAGTGTTATTGGAAACTGGATGAAAGGTGATTCATGATTAAAATGGCAAAAAAAAAACTTGGCAAATTAAGTCCTGATGTTGGTGGAAGGCAGAACTTGAAAGTGATGTGCTGGGATATTTAACTGAGGAGTTTTCCAAGCTAACTGTAGAAAGGGCAGTTTGGTTTCTCCTTGCAGCTTATAGTAAAATATGAGAGGAAAGGGAAAAACTGAGAACTGAATTCCTGAGCATAAGGAAACCAGAAATTGATGGTTTGGAAAATTCTGAGCTTCCATAAAGCAAGTGCCTACAGAACAGTGTTCCATGTGAGGGTTTAACTGAACATGAATCCAATAAGACATTACATGGCAAGTCAGGATTGGAGGTGCAGTTATTGAGGAAAGATCTGTAGAAAGTCCTAATATCTGATGGATTCAACCCCTGTGTGCTCATGAAAACCCAAAAAGATTTTTTGCAAGATCTATATGAGTGGAACCACTGCCAGCCTGGATTAAAAGAGACAGAAAAGGGACAGATTGAAGGGGAAAAAACCACTTCAAGGGGAAAACCATGGAAGCTGAGTTCTGGACTAAAGATTTCTCAGGCCAAGAGTGTGGACATGTGTGCAGAAAATGTGAATCTGCCATACCACCTGGAGAGGGAAGGCCTTCCAGCCCATTGTTCAGGAAGAGTGCCATCACTCCAGGGTTCTGAGAAGTTGGAGCCTTTGCCCTGGGATTGCTGACAGCCTGGATGTTATCCCAATGGTGGAGAGGGTGATGCCTTCACCCCAATAATTTGGGGAGAGCATAGTCACTGCACAAGCACTTGGAAGGGCTGAAGCTGCCACTCCATTGGGCCCATAGAATAATACATCTTTTCATAGATGGCTCTCAGATCTGGAAATCTAATGAAGTATTCCTTCAGGGTTTCATAATGGCTTGGGAACTTTGACCCCTATTTTCCTTCCAATTTTTCCCTATAGGAATGGGAATGTTTATCCTATGCCTGTCTCTCCACTGTACATTGCAAGCAGCTAACTTGTTAATTAAGATTCACAGTTTCACAGACAGAGGGGAATTGTGCCCCAGGACAGACCACACCCATAATCGATTTTGATGAGACTTTGTACTAAACATTGTTTCTGGAAGTGATTTAAAGCTTTTAGGATATTGTGATGGAAGAAATGTATTTTCCATATGGGGAGAACATGTCTTTTGGGGATCCAGAGGAAAGACTGTGGTGGTGTGAAGCTGTATGTACCCCTGAAAAACATGTTCTTAAATCTAATCCATTCCTGTAGGTGTGAACCCATTGTAAGTAGGGCCTTTTGTTAAGGTTACTTCACTTAGGGTGTCACCCACTTCAATCAGGATGGGTCTTAATCTTATTACTGGAGTCCTTTATAAACAGAATGAATACAGAGACAGAGGGAGAAAGCCACAGAAGCAAGAAGCTGAAAGTAAACAAAACCCAGAAGGGAAGGGAGAGACCAGAAGATGCCACCATGTGCCATGTGACAGAGGAGCAGATGATTGCCAGAAGCTGGTCTTCAGAATAAAAGCCTCATTTTGATGATACCTTGTGTGATGGTTAGGCTAAGCTGTCAACTTGGCCAGGTAATTGTGTCCAGGCATTTGGTTAGCAAGCACTGGGCTAATCAAAATGCAAGAACATTTATGGACTTTGGTCACCAGTGAGTTTACTGGGTGGATGGCTGATTATATCTGCAGCAATCAAGGAGATTGCCATCAGCAATGGGTGATGCTCTTATCAAATCAGTTGAATACCTTAAATGGGGAAGTGATTTCAACATTTGGGGAGAACTTCCCAGCTCATCTTTGGACAGCTAACTTCTCCCAGAAACTCATCAAGGACCTTCAATGGACTTTCATCAGAGCCCCTGGTTTGCAGTCTGCCTGGACTTGTGCATCCCCATGGTCACATGAGAGACTCATAAAATCTGATATTATTGACAGATATCTCCTGTTGATTCTGTTTCCCCAACTAATACTCCTTGATTTGGACATTTTCCTGGACTCTTACCTTGAGTGAATAAATTTCATTGCTTTGAGCAGCCCAGGAAATTAACATGAAAACAACATGGATGAAACTTGAAGACATCATGTTGAATGAAATAAACCAGACACAGAAGGACAAGTCTTATATGATCTCACTGATATGAAATTAGAATAAGCAAACTTATAGTGTCAGAATCTAGAATATAAGATACCAGAGGATGGGGCAGGGAGAGGGAATGGGAAATTATGGCTTAAAATGTACAGGACTCCTATTTGGAATGATACGTTTTGGTAATGGATGGTGATGATGGTGGCACAGCATTGTGAAGGTAATTAAGAGCACTGAAATATATCTGAATGCAGTTAGAAGGAGAAATGTTAGATTGTTTATGTGGTAAGAGAATAAAACTTTTATAAAAATCCATGGAACTGCACTATTCAATGAACCCTAAGTTAAACCATGATCTTTAATAGTACAATTATAAAAAGTGTACTATTATCAATTGTAACAGATGTCCCATACCACTGCAAGGTGGTGGTGGTATGGTGGTGTATGGGCCTCCTGATTTTATGCATGATTGTTCTGTAAGCCTACAGATTCTCTAATAAAGGAGGAAGAAAGAATCTTGACAGATACACAAGCATGTGCACTAACAACACAAGCATGCACACACAGAGATGTGTTTGCACACACACATGTGTGCCAACATGCACACCTCCTCCATTTTACCTCCCACAAACCCTCAGACACTGTCCCCTTCTGACCCTACCTGCTGCCCTCACCATCTCCTTGAAGAGAGCCCTCAGTGCTGAGCAGGTCAGGGAGAGGCAGCTGTTCTGGTTTCCCCTCCCTGCACAAAACAGTTCTGTCCTCTACTCCTGCTACTCTCTTGACCAAGGTTCTCTGCTGGGCCTTCACCAGGACTGCATAAGTTTACAATGCTGACAGAGGGACCAGATGGCCAAGCTGCAGGGGACCCAAAAGTCACAGGCCAGAGTCAGGGACAGAATTCAGGGAGGAGAAGGGAACAGGCTCAAGAGAGGGAAGATCCATATATCATGTTCTCTGAACTGTTCCCATCCCTTTGGAGGCTGCTTAGGCCCTGGGCCAGTAAGGGCCCATTTGGGGTCTCCTCCTCACTGTTCACTGGGCTGTTTGCATTCTCCCCAACACAGCAGCCTGGGGCCCTGGGCCACTTTCAGCTTGGAAGGGATCTTAAATACCTGATTCTTAAAAATTAACATCATAATACATGCTCATTGTTGACTAAATAGAGGGGAGCCTTAGACTAGCACTCATAGCCTAATTCTTTGGGCCAAGCCTGCAGTAGCTGGTTAGAGAGTCTCTGTAGAGATCAGGGACTATGTTTATATCACTGGACACAATGCCAAAGCAAAAAGTCCACTCAACAAGCACCTTTGGAGTGCAATGATGCTAATCAGGGCACATCTTAGCAGAAAGCTTTCTGTCAGACTTTATAAAGTAATGCCTTCTAGTAGTCTTTGTCATGAATGGGGAATATATTTTTTGACCTATTTATCTGTTATGGAATATTAAATGGAAAGGATATATAGAAACTGACCCAGCTAGGATAGAACTATGAATAAGGTCATAAAAGGAATGAGTTCTGATAGATGCAACAACATGGATGAACCTTGAAGACATCCATCTGAGTGAAGTAAGCCAGAAACAAAGGGGCAGATATTATATGAAATAATTAGAATAAGCAAACTCATAGTCAGAATCTAAAATATAGGTTACCAGGGGATGGGATGGGATAGGGAATAGGAAGTTAAGGCTTAAAATATACAAGGCTCCTGTTTGTTTGGTTGTAAAATTTTGGTAATATATGGTTATGATAGTACCACAACATTGTGAACATAATTAACAGCACTCCAGTATATATCTGAATGTGGTTTAAAAGGGAAATGATAGGCCATATAGATGGTAATAGAATAAAAAAATTTTCAAATAATCCATGGAACTGCATTACACAAACAGTGAACTCTAAATTAAACCATAGACTATAGTCAATAGTATAAATATAATAATGTGCCATCATCAATTTGAACAAATATTCCACACCAATGCAAGGTGTCAATAATAGGGTGGTATATGGGAATCCTGTATTTTATGCATGATTGTTCTGTAAACCCACAACTTCTCTAATAAAAAATATATGAATATATGATCAGAATAGGATCACACATATGAAGATACATTCTGTCTATTTTTATAAGGTTTCACTCAGCAAAAGTCCATCAAGTAACTTATATTAGTTTTTTGCCATATAGCAAGTTACGCAAACATAACCACATTTAACAACACCCATTTATTACCCAGCAGTTTTGGTGGGTCAGAAGTCTGAGTGAACTTAGCTGGGTCCTCAGCTCAGGGTCTTACCAGACAGAAATAAAGGTGTCCCCAGGGTTGGTTTTTCCTGGAGGTTCTAGGGTGCATTGACTCCTAAACTCAGTCAGGATGTTCCAAAATGCTCTTCTTTCTCATGCTTTCCACATTTCCCTCCACATCTTCAAGGCAGCAGTGGTGGGTTGAGTCCTTCTCATGCTTCCAATCTCTCTGACATCCTCTTCTTCTTCACTTCTCTGCATTTGCAGGCTCATGTGATTATACTAGGTCTTGCCTCCTCTTTAGAATTTTAGAGCTCACAAAACCCCATCATCCAGCAGCAGTTTAACTGACAACTGCTCTTATCAACTGACTGTCCTAGCCTCCTCTTGTCCCATTCCCAGCTCACTGAGCTTCTACGACCTCTGCCTGTGACCCTACCATGACCTGTATCACCACTTTTTTTCTTGGCAATCCCCCAAAATCTACCAGCGGTCAAATCCTGGGCCTACCCTGGGCCAGCTCTCCTACCCTGGAGGTACCTAGCACCGTGCGTCACCTTCTACTTCTTAAAGCTTCTCCCCATGGGTTTCCTGGCTTCCTCCTTCAAGGCAGTTCTTCTCCCACTTTCTTCCCTGGCCTCTGTTTCCTGTCTCCAAAATGCAGACTCAAGCTTGAACCACATTGCATGCTCTTCTCTATCTTCCTCCCTTGAAGATGTCGTGGGGTTGAGAAAAGGTCACCCCACCCACTTGCAAATAAGCCTGCCTATGGGATTGGCAAATGGGGGCAGTGGTGGTGATGGTGGAGAGGGTATGGGGGGACATCTTTTTGCTGCATCCCATGACACAAGCAACAACATGAAGCTTTTGCCTAGGTATTTCATGTGGTGCAGTAAGCTAAGACCCAAACAGACTCCCAGGAAATGATGGCTTCTGAAGTTCTCCTGCTAAAAGGGAAAACACAATAATGATGCTTGTAGGGTGCTTTGCAGATTTCAGAGACTGTTTTTGAGCTTTGCCCAAAGCAAGAGTTCTTCACAGATATATGTGCACTATTTCTCCTCCTCGCAGAGAGATGTCCAAAGAGTTATCACCCTCTCTTTGGAGCCCAATTCTGAGCTCCATTAACACTGTGCACCCTCAGAGTCACTCATCACTGCAGGTGAGCAGAGGACTGCTGCCATGTAAATACAGGAGTGGGTGGGTGGGCAGATGCAGGCATATGGCCCTCGAAGTACAAACTTAGAGCAATGTTCTGAATTGCTTGACTACTGAGATTAAGCATTTATAGGGGGCCCAAGGATGGTGTTCAAACTCAACAATGTTCTATGGGGAAGAGAGGAAAAATAAAGTGAGAGGCACTTGATTTGTCACTGTGGCCATGTATGTGTGTCAGACAGAAACAGTGCACGGAAATGGGTGTAATGGATGGAGTCACAGGTCACAGATACTTCAGCACAGTATACTGGCAACTTTGCTAGCTTTGGAATGCACCAAACCTGAAGTGGTAGATGGAGAGTTACATGACAAGGGCACAGGGCAGAACACCAACCATTACAGAATCTAGAAAGTGGGTCTAGGGCTGTTTTCTCTAAGATCTTTTCAATTTTCTGTGTTTGAAATTCTTTATAATGAAATGATGGGGGAATAAGCGTGTGTGAAAAACAGATGGGGAATAAAGATGGTATGTTTTCATGTGAGTAGCTGAATTATAAAGGCATGTGGTGTGACCAGATGGCCCTGCAGAGGGGACAAAGGAGAAGTACCCTAGGTGGAACCCCAGCCAGGGTGATGGTTAGGGTAGGAGAGGCCAATGACAGGAGAGACCTTGGGGAGAGGACAGTAGACACAATTGCCTCAGGCCTGCAGGAACCACAGGAGCCCCAGGTCTAGGTGCTCCCATCTGAAGTGATCTCAAGGCCAGGCTGAGGCCTCAGGTCTTGAACAACCATTGCCTTCAGGTACCTGGGCCTGGATGTAGCTTCTCCAGGTACAGATATGAATTCTTCTTAATCATGAAATCATGTATCTATTTATTGTGCACCTCTTTAATTTCCCTTACTAAAGTATTACATTTTTTTTTTACCTTAGATCTTATACACCTTTGGTTAGATAGATCTGTAAATATTAGCTATATTCTGATAGCATTTGTATTTCATAGTTTGCGTCATTAGGATGCAGAAATACACAATTTTCTTTATTATTCTTATATTCACCTACCTTGTATTCTCATACTTTTCCTGTAGATTCTTTCGTGTTTCTATGTAAATTGACATAATATATAAGCAACTTTATTTCTTCCTTACCAAATTTTTGGCCTTTAATTTCTTTTTCTAATCTTTTCTGCTCTACCTAAGGACTACCAACATAATGTTGAATAGAAGTGTTAGTTGTTAGTGAACATCTTATTCTTATTCTTGTCTCTGGTTTTAAAGGAATATGTTCAATGTTTTAGGATGGTGCTTCCACAGGTATTATTTTTGTGGCAAGTGTGGCAATCAGCCAGTGTTCTGACAGCATTGACCCTGTGCCCTGGGGATTGTGTAGTGTCTGGCCATCACTGTGATGTTTGAACAGTGTGGACCTTCTCCCTAATGTTTGGGATGAGCATGGGAAAGGGTGGGGCTGCTGCTCCATCAGCCCAGAGGACAAAACATCAGTTCACAGATGACTCTCAGACCTTGAAATCTAATGCAGTAGCCCCTGCTATGTTTCTGAATTGTTTGGGACCCAGGATCCCTGTTTTCCTTCCAATTTCTCCCTATGGGAATAAGGATGCATATCCTATGCCTGCCCTTCCATTGTGTACTGGAAGCAGAGAACTTGTTCTCCAGGTTTTACAGGTCCACAGACAGAGGGGAATTATGCCCCAGGACAGACAACACCTATAATCTATTTTTTAACAAATGAATTTTATTGATAAATATTAATAAAGCAACAATTCATACAAAGTATACAATCAATGATATTTGGTACAATCACAGTTGTGCATTCATCACCGCAATCATCATCACCAGGGCTCTTATTACTACTAAAGGCTACCATAGATCTAGAGAGGAAAAGGGCCTAGGTATGCTTGATTATATTGTACAGAGAGCAACATCAGATGCTTTAAAGAAAGGTAGAAGCATTTAACAGATTTTTTTCAGTACATTAATTTTTATATTAGAATATTTTTCATTTCTTTATTTCAATGCATTGATATTTATTCCTGGTTGTGACTCTCTGCCTATGATTTATTCTTTTTACTTTTAATTCTAATCCATTACACCATTTTTCATTTTAAAGCATAAAAGTTCTGAGACATGGTTGTGTGTATGTGTGTGCATACAACCTATTTACTCTAGAAACAATAATTTAAAGGAGAAAGACATGGAGATTACAGATCTATCATCATGTGAAAGAGTTTCACACAGCCAGTGCCTGAGGGTCTCTCTACAGTGGGGAGCTTTGAAGCAACAAGAATGGTACAGTGGCCCAAGGGCCAGGGCTGTGACCCTTGGAGGGCAGGGAATCAGTTTTTTGGAATCTTGAGGAGAAGAAAGTCACTTTGCCACATGCAGGTATTAACAAATTTGTAAGACCAGACATTGGTGGTATATAGAAGAGGGTATATAGAGTACCTATTTCTATGCTCTATAAATTCAGTGACATTGCTACTAAAGGCTCTAAACTGAATGGCATGAAAGAAAATCATGCAAAGATTTTATTCCTGCTAAACATGAAGAAACAATTCCAAACTTTGTGGTTCAAAACCATTTAAAAACCTTGTGCCTTTGTGTTTATATTCTGCTTCAACTCAATGTAGGCTTCAGAAGGCATAGCTTCCCTGCTCATGTCTTCAAACAGCATCTTTATCATTTGTAAAACATCTCAAAAGCCATAAATGGATTGGCAATAAAATACTCCTAACATTTTATATTGTTACATGTGGAATTTAGGTTGTGTATTTCTATAATGTACTTTCATACTGTTTTACTATAATTGTAATGATATTCTTGTGTTGTCCCTATAAAGTATATCTACATATGACTTTAAACAGTATTTGTATGTTAATATAACAAAATTTGGTAAAAATCCCAAAGTTGTGAAGATAATTTTATATATCCTCTAAACAAGGGGTCAGCAAACTATGACCTTCAAACCAAATCTGACCCAACACCTGTTTTTTTTTTGTGGCTCACAGTCTAAAACAAGTACTTACATTTTAAAAATAGATTTGTAAAAACCAAAAGATGTGTGTGACACATGAAAATTAAATGAAACTCTAATTTACGTGCCTATAAATAAAGTTTTGTTGGAATGTAGCTGCACTCACTTATTTATATATTGGCCCTGGCTTCTTTTGAGCATTAAAATGGCAGAGTTGAGTAATTGTGACAAAGACCACAGGGCCTGCAAGGCTGAAAATATTTACCATCAGGCTTTCAGAGAAATAGTTTGCCAGCCACTGCTCTAAATGCATGAAAGGTTTCTAGAATGCTGATGGATTGTTTACAGTGTATCAGTGTCTGACCTAATGTGGTTTCATTTACAGACATCTTGAACATTATTGCTTTTAGATATTATCATCTACTTGGAAAACAAAAACAAAGTTACATTTAAAAAGTATTAGTCTTGAAATGTTTAGGACTAGAATAACAATCATATATAGAAGTAGTATATTTTTAAGAAAAAATAAAAAATGAACAATTTAAATTACATTTTTAAGTAATGATTTCAAGGTTCCTCAGAGAAGGCCAGGCAGTAAAGAACAGATCTCAAAATCCTTATAGCAGATTTCTGGTTTCCAAATTTCTGGGATATAGTACTTAACATAGTATTTAAGATTCTGCAACTATTGTGAAAGAGACACTGTAGAAAGTTACTAGGATGTGTATATCCATTGCGGGTGTTGTACCACACGGATGAGGAATGGTGGTGTGGGATGTTGTTGGAGGTGTGGATGGTGGGGAACATGGGAATCCCTGTAATTTCTGAATAATATTTAGGTAATCTAAGCACCTTAAAAAAAAATATATATATATATATATACATATAACAAATAACATTTATGTAAACAAATGCACATATATGCATATGTATTTATATATCATTTTACAAATATTGGTATGTATATGAAAAATTTGATTTTTAACCACAATAAAAAAAAAGAAAGTTACTTATTATTATATATTTTTAAAAAGTAAAGTATTTTTAAATAAGAAACAAGCCACAAAGAGAATGGCCAACACTGTGAATATTCCCGCTGTCCTGATTTTGTGATAATCATTTGCTATATTAGAAAACATGCCTGTGTCCCCAGACTTAGTTTTTTTCCCTAGGTCTGATTTTTAGAATACTGGTGATAAACTAAGCCTGATTTATTATATGACCATCTTGTATGGGAAAACACTCTAACTTTAGGTATCTTTGGTCAACCTTAAGAGATATAGTAGGGGAACAGTTGTGGCTCAAATGGTTGGGCATCTGTATCCCCATATGGAGGGACCTTGGTTTGATCCCCAGGAACTCCTGGTAAAATTAAAAAAAGAAAAATATAGAAGGTATATGGGCCACCAGGTCCCGAGCATGGGTGTGCTGTCAGACCCTATATGTGGGTGAGCCCCCCAGGCCCCATGCATGGGAGCGCCACCAGGCCTCATGAGCACGTGAGCCATCAAGCCCTGTAAGCCATGCAGCAAGATGATGATGTAACAGGAAAGTGACACAAGGGAGCGCCAAGATTAGACATGCCAAAAAATAAGAACTAAGGTTGTGCAGGTGGTAAGATGCCTCTCTCCCACACTGGAGGTTCTGAAGATCGAATCCCAGTGAAGACAGGAGGAGAAGGATGAGAAGAGAGGGCAGGAAACAGACACAGAGAATTGCCCAGCAAATGGACACAAAAACAGCAAAAATGGGGGTGGG
>JAQZBX010030034.1:0-26999 GCA_029593785.1 Cabassous unicinctus
TTTTTTTTTTTTTTTTTAATGTACCAGGGCCAGGGAATCAACCCTGGACCTCGAACCTCGTATGTGAGAAGTGGGAAGCTGGCACTCAACCACTGAGCCACATCAGCTTCCCTGAGTTGGTTTTTTCATTTGTTTGCTTGTTTTTTTTATTTTTACGGAGGCACCAGGAACCAACCTCCCATGTGGGAAGCACGCGCTCAACGAATTGGGCCACATCTGCTCCCCAGAAATGCCTACCTTTAACACATCCAAAGACAAAAATAGAATTCAATTATCTAAAGCAAGAAAAGAAATCATATGAGTTCATTTATTTAAAAATACAAAACAATCCAGTCTGGAACCAAAAGTTGCATATAAATGGGCTTTCCCTAAGTGCTTTTAAGGAAAATGACTTCCGGATGAACTACTTTTTATTTACAACTAGCACTACCTTATCAATTCATGGATATTATGACAAAATATGACAACAATGGATGAAACTAAGAGGAAGGGGGTCATGTTCATTTAAAGAAAAATATTTAATAAATAATAATAAGGATGATACACAGACTAGCAGAAATGGGCAGAGTGTTACAGAAATAACTGAAACGTGGGGAAAATATGAAATTCACAATAGTTAGCTTCCCATCTATACTACAGAAAGAGAGGGAAATTTTTTCCAGTGTACTATTTTACACAGTAAATATATGTCTTTTTTTTTTTAAGTAGGTAGAGATCACAAACAAATGAACAAACAATAAAACTCTCTGAGCTTTCTACCTTGATTGATTCTCACATACAAATTTTTAAAAAAGAAAAATTACAAAAAGCAGTCAACCTGGAGCATCAGGGGGGACAAATTTTCATATACAGAGTTCCAATTATTATTTATGAAAATGAGAGCTATCCATAAAAGTTGGAAACATTTCTATGACCAGATCAAAAAAAATTTTTTGTCAAAGGGCTCATTGTTTCAAGAAATGCTGAGATTTGTTGTTTTATAGGAGAGACTTGTAATTAAATTTTTGTCAAGTTTGTGGTATATAAAGGGACATATTTCAAGAAGAAATGCATAACAGGAGTCTACCAGCAGTATTTTCCTTAGAAGTTTTTATTTTTAAGTTTGCAGAATTCAAGAACTCTTTCTTTCAGTTCTCATCAAATCCTTCATAAAAGAAAAATTCAGGGCCCAAATAAATTAGTAGCTGAAATACCACAGTTTTTAAAATGCCACACAAGGCTGAAAAGGAGAGTAAGACAAGATAAAGAAAAGCTGGACTGACAATGTCAGTAAAAAAGTGCTAAGTAGAATTAGACACACATCACGAAAGAGAAATTCAGGACACTTGCCAAAGCCTAATAAAAATTACCATTTACTAAGTACCATACATTGTCCTAGGGTTTGCACTGAGATTATTTCATCATCATAAAAACCCTGAAAGATAAGTTTTAGCCCCTCATATAGCTAGAAAGTTACAGAGCAGTTATTCAAACCCATTTTCACGATTCAAAAACTCATAAATTCATGTTCTTTCTACTATACAATGGGTCTTGTCATTGTAGAATTTCAAAAGCATCTTATACCCGAACAACAATATTGTCATCCTGTACTATAGGAATGACTGAATAACTTCCAAAAGCAATCTCTCTTTTTCTTTAAAGCCTTAACATGGAAGAGCTGAGATTCTCTAATGCTGAAGCAGGATTTAGGTGTATGTGGTTGGTTGGTTGGTTGGTTGGTTACTTGCTTATTTGTTTTAATAAGTCTTCATCCCACATGTCTACTAAAGTTAATTATCTTCATTCACCCAAATCTACTTTCCCAGTGAGCCCTACAGGATTCCATGGGATTTGAACAGAAATAGAATTCTAGAGTACAACAAATATCCATCAAGTCTCAATTTGTCTCGTCAAATTTTAGCAACTAGAACTAGAAACTGTTGGACCTCAATGCAAGATTAGGAACAATGGGCTAAATGAGACTTTCTTCATTTTAGGAGAGGGAATTTACTGAGATCTGAAACAGATTTCCCATGCCTAAGGGGACTAAATTACAATATCTATATATCCATTCCCATCTCCAAGTTTAATAAGGCCAGATCCATTGGTGAGGAAAGGGGAGTTTCCATGGCAATAAAAAACTGGTGCCATATAATCAGATCCATCATTACTATGATAATGTTAGCATGCTATTACAGAACAAACATTGTTACGGAAAGTAACAATGGCTACGTGGTCCAAAGTTATCTTTTAGGAATAACAAGTTTTGTAAATTAATGCTTATATATTTTTCTTCATGAATCTTATGCCTGCAATACTTGCTGATATTTATGAAAAGGAATATATAAATGAATGCTTTCCTTTTCATAATACTTTAGCCATATAAAGAAAACAGCAAAATTTGTCAACACTGAGTGGAAATCTAGGGAACTGACAAATATTAATACATGCTACCTATTTTTTAAGGTACATTTTTCCCAGAGGGAGACGGACTCTAAGACAGAATTCTGAATTACAATTTTAGCTTTTATTAAGGAAGAATATGAAATTTCCACCCTCAATTGAAAAACCACAGTAGTAAAAGTTATTAATTACACATAGTAAGTAGTCAATAAATATTTAAGTAAATGACTATGTTAATACACTGCATAAACATCCCCCAGTTTTCCAATATAACTAATCCAACTCAACTCTTACACTGTCTTCCACACAAGGTGTTCTGCATAACAAACTAACCTACAAAATCAAGGGTTTTGTTTTAAAGTAACTTCATATAACAATGATCTTTTCATTATGCAAAAGTATGTGAGAGACTGGGACCTGCGAAAACAAAGAAAAAATGTTCTCTTACGTTATGTACTCCAAACCTCTCCACTTGGGATACCTCTCCAAAAAAACAAAAAGAAAAGTAAAGGAAACAACTCTAATAACACGTTTTGTCAGAAACTTCTCCAGAGTTAGATATAGTAAGGGTGTCATAAGGAGGTACAGTAAGGGCCTGTCAGATAAGTCAGCACTAGGGCAAAATGACCAATCTTTCTCAATTAATGGACAGAAACAGTTATCCCCCACAAAGACCTTCAACAGACATATTTGGTGTATCATTATGTTCAACAAACACTTTAGACTATAGAGCAGTCATAGACTATATAATAGACCAAGAGCTAGTAAACTTTTTCTGTAAAAGGCCTAAATATTCACTATATAAATATTTGCATTGTAGGCATACAATGTATGCACAACTATTGTTGTAACTACTAAACTCTGCCGTTGTACCCTAAAATGGTCACAGCCAATTTGTAAATGGATGAGCATGGCTATGTTCCAATAAAAATTCTCTTTATAGATGCTGAATTTGAATATCATATAGTTTTCACACATCACGAAGCCTTATTCTTCTTTTGATTTTAACCATTTAAAAATGTAAAAGTCATTCTTAGTTTGCAGAGCATATAAAAACAGATGGTGGGCTGGAGGATATGGCCCATGGGTTGTAGTTTGGGGAACTGGAATCTCGAAAAACACACATACAAGATCTTTCACACTAATGCAACTACTCAGTTTCAATGACTGATATCAGAAATCTCTCAAATTCTATAAAAAGAAAGGAGTTTGAGAAGTGGTATAACGAAGTCTAATCTATTTATTTATACAGTAGATTTACACAGAGCCTTCTCTCCAAATTATCACAGCATTTGATGATCACAGGCATATTGAGCTAGTATGACAATTTTGAGTGTCAATTTATTCACAAGGAAAAAAGGTCCAAATAATTCTATTTTCTAAACTGTTTTACAGTATATTTTACCTTGATCAGACCAGTGCTAGAAAACTAAACAGCCATCTCCAACAGCTTGTTGTAAGCTCCTTGAAATAAAATCTAGGTACATTAATAAAAATATTGCAGCTAACACTGGTGATTCTGTGTACTGCATCCAATATAACTCAACTAGTGTGCCCAATCGGTGTGTCTCAGAGATTCAATTTTAATTTTATTGTAAGAGAAAGAAATATGACAAGGAGAGAATTCTGATGTATTTCTTTTATGCACACTTGTTCTCCATATATCTAATCATTATCAACCATCCCAATAGCCCCCTTTTGGAATTACTCAAATAGGGTCTACTTCCTTCTCCACTCAAAATAATGTACATTCCTGCATTCAGAAATTACTCTAAGAGCAAAAGAATTTATAGGGATGAGAGAAAAGGAAACCTGGTATGAACAGACAAGAATCAACGATGGAAGAGGGAAATTATCTACAAATGTTTAACAATGATAGTAAATCTTTATTTATAGTAAAGATGCAGGTGCAAATCAAATAGGATTTATAATCAAAGTATGCTAAAATGAACTACCAACCAATACAAATAAAGAGTATGGTCTAAGTTTATGACAATTTATTAAACATACTAAATTATATAAACATATATCCTGAATAAGTTTTATCCATAATCAGTAGATTACATTGAATTCCCATATCAACAAATGTATATAAAAATGAAGGGAGTGTTCAGTTACATGAGATGTGTGTTTCACAATCTAATTAGAAAAGTTTTTGATGAACACAATGGCAGAAATAGTTTGACTAAGAGAAGAAAATAAATGCTAAAAGTGTAGGAAGTAATGTTCCATTTATTAAACTGGGTGGAATATATATGAGTGCTGTATTGTCATTCTTCATATGCCATCCATTTTCATAAATATTATTTCATATGTAGGCAATATCTATAACACAATGTTTAAATGTGAGAAAAATCTGAGCAAATATTTGTTACTGGAAGAGGAAAAATGTGTATATGCATCCAACATAGTTTTGTTAATTGCTTTTTAAAATAAATAAAACTAAGATCATTGAGTAGATGGGAAAAATATCATATAATTTCTCCTTAATTTTCCTACAGAAAATTACCAGTAAAGGTTTACTCATGCTTTTAAAGAAATGGTTTAATTAAATATTTATTTATTTATATACACACATATCAAACCTGAAAGTAACTTTTTACCTCTAAAGTTCCCTCATTAACCAACCTCCATCACAAATATTTCTTTGACCATATAAAACGTACTGATACTCCTCTAATCATAATCCCAGAAAATAATTACAAAAATTAATTCCTAAAGAGAAATGTTCATTCTATAAATAACTATATTTTTTGTGTGTATTTGTAGGTTTACCATTTATGTGTTACAAGGTTTATTTTATCCACATTTATTGTATTTGCTTTATGATGAACACATGCATTTTAATTATGCATTGTCACTACTAATTTGAGTAAGGGAATTAAAAGCACAGAGTCTGGAGGCAGAGTTCCTGAACTGAAATTTAGCTCAATCATATCCTAGCTATATAATCTGGGATAAGTTATTTAACCTCTCCGTTCCTCAGTTTCTCATCTGTAAAATGGAAATAATAGTACATAGCTTCTAGTGTGTTGGAAGTGATTAAATGAGTTGATTATATCTAAAACATGTAAAATAGGACTAGCATAGAGTAGGTGCTAGGTAAGTGAGTTATTACTAGTAATGGTATTGCACTATTTTCCTGAACATATTGAAAACATTCTTTACAATTTGACTTACTCAAATTAGATAACATTAAAAATAGATATCAAATTGGAAAGCTCTACAACTCTAAAAAGAACCGGTGATTAATAAATCTATATAACCACTCTATCAAGAAAAACCTGAGAAAAGTGGTTCCCAGAAGTGCAAATATCAATTTCTTCCCTTACACAAGGGGGCAGTGATAACAGGAAAAGAATGGGGCTCTGTGATACCTCTTCCTACAGACAGTAGGGGGTGTCAGTACATATGGCTTAACAGTCAGAACAAAACAGGAAGACCCAACAGAACTGTTCTTTATTCTCCTCTGGCCCTTTGCTCTCTTCTTTAGTCCAAACAGAGCCTCAAGGTGAGGGACATATCTACAGAAAAGACTAAAATCAAAAATCAATCACCAAGGAAAATCTAGTTTTGCCTTTGAAGTGAAAGATCCCTCTATGGCTGATTCTGGATCCAAGAGGAAGCCAATCAGTATGAATTTTCAAATTATCTGGCAAATTACTCTAACACAGAACAACATGCAGGCAAGTAATCTGGTTTCTCTACAAGAATTTTAACATAAAACACTAAAATCTCATCAATAACTAAATATATCCTAATGAACACATTCACATATTTTTGCTTTTGCTTCATATTATACAGACATTCATTGTATGTATACATATAAGGTACAGTAAATAGCTCACTAAGCTGTCTTTTGTTACTTCTGAAATTCCAGTATGCTCTGACAATCCTCTCAAAATACAGATGTTCTTCTTAAATGGAAGTCACAATGTTTTGCACAATGTGGGTAATTTGGGGTGGGAGAGAATATTTAATATTTTATTTTTGCATTCACATTCCTAGGATGATCCGCTCTACCTGGGAAATACTGCAAAAAGAGCTCCACTGACAGTATCCATGTTGTTGTTTTTAATGCCACATTTACTGTATTCAATTTTTTTTTTATTTTGCCTTCCCAAAACCAAGAACATGCAAGAATATTTCACTACTGCCATTCTCTGCAATTAACCACTGCCATTGCTTTTGGCTCCAACCCTTGAAAAGGCCTGAAAACGTATCCCTTTTGTTCACCATATTGTTTTGTTTCCCTCATTCCAGATATTTTCACCTGTGTAAAAATGGAGAAAGGGGCACATATGGAAAATATTTCCCCCTTTGCTTAATGATATTGAACTCACAATCATGCTGAAGAGCCACCCCCCTCCCTTTCCCTGGAGAGGAGCTGAGAGTGAAAGACACCCAAAACACCAAATCTTCTTTCTAACACTAATTATTATTGTTTATGTTTTAGGAAAACCATTTTAAACATCCCACACCTAGAAAAGAGAACAAGATACAATTGTATCAGTGCTCTACACACTGACGGTGAAACCTGGAATTATTTTAGCCCTATTTTTTTTTTTCTTTCAAATCCCACCACCAAAAACAATTTGCTTCCTTCTTTCACGTCGGGGCTTTATCTCAAACATAGCTTATCATATCTCCTCTCGATTTCGTGGTAAAATATCGAGCAATGAGCCCTATTAATCTTTTATTACACTACACCTCCTTTCCCAGAGGATTTATTAACATTACCAATAAAACTTCTACCATGAATTTCAGCGCCACACAAGCCACCCTGCCCTGTGCCTTACCTGGCACATTTCACTACTTTGATGCTGCATCTGGGCGCACATTTTGCGACTCGTTCTGCATCACATTCCCTGCCACGTTTAGCAACCTGCCTCGCATCTTATCCTGGTCCCCGTCATCCGGAGGCGCTCTTGGTACCAAATTCCATGACACCTTGGGTGACACCCAAGTGACCGCCGCCGGACCCATCGGCAGCCACCCTTAATGCCAGCATTCGGAGCCAACCTTCCCCAAACCTTGGGCACCGGAGGCACTTGGCTGCCCATTTCGCTGTCGGCCCGCTCGCCCCCGCCCCTCTCCTTGGATCCGAGGCGTTGGAGGCGAACGTCCCCGTCACTGAGCGATCCTTCCTTTCCCTGCTCCCTCGGGTTTCTTACCTGCCGCTCCGAGGGGCTCGCCGCACCTCGGGGTCAAGCTCCAGTCCCCAGGGTCTCCTGAGAGGACCGCGGCCGCCCGCCGGCGCCGCCGGCGATTCCCAGAGCACTTCTCTGCCCCCGGACGCCCCCCGGTGGGTCAGCGTCCGAGAAAGACGCGGAGGGGCCTCCCGGCCGGCGAGCGCAACCAGCGGCGATCCTCCTGTCAGCGGCCGCGCGGGCGCAGGCTCTCGCCCCTCAGCTCGGCGGCGGCCGCGGGCGCCTCGCTCCGCCTCGCGCGCGGCGCAGCCGGGAGGTGAGCGCGAGGGGGATGGGATCGGAGGCGGAGACGCCGGAGGAGGCGCGGAGGGCAGCGGCGGGAGGGCAACGCCGGAGGCCCCGGGTCCGGCGCTCGGCGCGCTCGCAGCTTTCCCCGGTGAGCGGGCGGCTTGCGCGAGAAGAACGTGCCAGCGGGCCTTGCCGCAACAGCGCGCCCAGCTCTCCGCCCGACCCGCCGCTCGCTAGCGCAGCCGCCGCGCCGGGGGCGTCGCACCCTCGGAGGCCGCCCGCCGCCCCGCCCCCTCCGGGCCGGGGTGGGGAGGAGCGCGAACGCGGAGGGAGAGCGCGTGCGTGGGGGCGCGTGCGTGGTGGAGCACGCGCGCCCCGGCCCCTCCTCAGTTTGGGGGTGGGGAGCCGCTAGAAGAGAGGGTGGAGAGGAAAACCTCTGCGCGGAGAGATTGGGCCTTGCCTGGCCTGCTCTGGGATGTCTTGGCATTTCCTCAGGGAGCTTTGACTGGTGGGGTCGGTTTTATTGGGGGAAGGGGGGAAAGAGGGGAGGAAGCTCAATAGGAGACAAGGCCCTGGATAGTTAAGGCTCTACCCCAGAGGTGATGTCACTCTCGAGGTGACTGCTGCCGTCACGTGCGTGTCAGAGCCAGCCTTCCTGCTTTGATGGGCACTTCAATCCCCTTAGGCACATATCACCCCTAAAGTCATTGAGCCCGGCAAGTGTCAGTCATTCTATCCCTGATCCTCAATTGTAACCTGTAGACTGATTCAAATTGTCATAGTTGATTGCGGTGAGAGTCAGAATGAAGAGCAAAATCAACGTGGTGGGAATGAGCAGGGGATACAGTTTTCTGGAGTAATTAGCTGTAAAGTCACCAACCACAGCTGGACAACCTAAGGTAAAGTTGTGACCGCCGCTTCTGTCACTGCCAGGTTGGATAAGAAGTAACGTGGTTTTAAGAGCTAATCTACAAGGCATGGAAAGTCGCCACTTTAAGGCCTCATTGAAAGGATATTAGGTCATATCATCTCCCCCCACCCACTGTCCTAGGTCTTCTTACCCTTTACCATTCCTTTCCTTTATCGAAAAACAGCAAATCAACTGTGGAAGGTACTTAGGACATAAATTTTTTTCCCGTGCTGTAAGATGATGCAAAGCAATCACTATGACATACTTACTCTGCCTGGCTTGTCTTCCCTTCCATAAACTGAAATGACCTTTCACGGCCATCCATTACCTTATGAGACTCCATGAATGGAAATAGATGCACTGAATCAGTAAGAAAACTCTGTGGAGTTTCTAAGGTAGGGAGGTTTGTTTGTTTGTTTGTTTGTTTGTTACAGCCCTTTTAATCTACCCCATCCAGGAGCACTTCATCCCACGAGTTTCTTTACGTTCTTTAAATCAAGAAATGGAATATGCAGCTGTATCCTAATACTATTCTCTACAGTGAGTGCTTCAAAAGTTAGAGCTAGAACAGCTTTGAATAAGTACGAAAGCTAAAATGGTAAGGTCCGGACTGGTATATGAAATCTTTTGGTGGTAACTCTAAAAAATTAGATTACTATAACAAAAACTTTCTGTGTTAATAGAAGCAGAATAGTGATTACTTATGACTGAGAGGGGGCAGGGAGGAGTCTTCTGGGTTGCTGGAAATGTGCACACTTATGCAAAAAAGATTACACTTTACTATATCTCAATTTTAAAAGTTTTTTTTAATTGCATACACACAAAATTAGAAGCATTACAATGTTATCATTGTAATGATAATGTATTGAAGTCAGGAAACCTGGGTTTGAAGTGCCACCCACTACTTTGATGTGGCAAACTGTCTGACCTGGAGCAAGTCTCTTAGCCTTCTTTTCTTCTACCTAATGGGGATAATGATATTTACCTCACAGGTTGGTTTTAAAGATTAAATGAAATTTATGTTTGAAAAATACTTAGCACAGTATATAATAAGTGCTCAGGAAACAATAGCTACAATTATGTCATTCTTCTTATACTGAAATTTACACTATTTTATTCTCCTTTGGTCTTTTTTATTTATTTTAAAGGTTACTTTGTATCTAAGGCTTTCCCTATGAGTTTCAGTAGCTAATAATATTCCTGCCTGGAGAAATAACAGAAGGCAGTCAGGGGTGCAATGCTTTGTTTTTCAAACTAGTTTGAGTGTCAGCACCTAGATATCATGGTGTTCATTGTGAAACATCATGAAATATGGATAGATTTAATTCTGCTATATGGACAATTTTACTAGCACTAATTATGGCTCTATTATGTTTCTGCTGATTTCCACATATCAAAAAATCATGTGTTTTTAAGAAATCACATCTGAATCTCTCTTTTGAAAGGAAAAGGAAGTACCAAAGGCTTAATAACAATTCACAAAAGGAAAACTTTCGAGCCCATTTTTCCTAAAAATTAAAAAAATACTGTAATTGTTCAATTTTAGCAACAGAATTGTTTTATTTTCCCACAGTACGCTAGAATAGCTGTGACCCACAGTCTCTTGCTCTGACAAAGTGGGTAACTCTGACTCACTCCTCACCATGCTTCCAAGGATCACTCCCCATTTCTTTTGGCTGACCTTTCCCAAATCCCATTTTCACATTGGGCAGTGCCAGTGCCTACTGAAATGTACTCACTGCTTCACTGCTTTGATCATCCAACATGTTTCTACTCAGCCAGTTTTCTTCCATGTAGTTCTATTGTCAAGTCTTGCAATTTGCTTCTACACTGTAATTATCTGTCCCTGGCAGAGATAAGGGTGGGGTATGGGAGGGTCATAGATCATAGACAGAAGCCTCCTCTGTTCTCAACTCCTCTCCCTGATTTCCTTTCCTATTAGTGATACCAGAAATCCTGAGAATGATAAATTTTTTACCTACTAAAAATCAATTTGAGGAGGAGGACTATGGGAAGATAGCAGAGTAGGAAGCTCCGGGAATTGGTCCCTCCACCAAAACAACTACTGAACTGGCAGAAACTGTCTGAATCAACTATTTTGGAGCTCTGGAGTCTAGTGGAACACTGTATAGCATCCAGGGAAGAGCTGGAGGAAGAGGCTGGTAAATTGTGGTAAACAGTGAATTTTACCCTCTGTGCAATGGCTACCATCCCCACCCCCAAACTAGGTGACAGTCAGTGTTGGGGACTGCAGCCTGCACTCCTGGTACAGCTTGCTGGTGCCAGGATGAGCTTATAAGGACCTAGGCCTCCAAAATCCAGGGGTATGTGGTCTGATCAATAATCACTGCTTTTAATTTTTTTTAAAGATTTATTTTATTTATTTCTCTCCACCCCCTTGTTGTTTGCACTTGCTGTGTCTGTTCATCTTCCTTGTTTCTTTAGGAGGCACTGGGAACCAAACCCAGGACCTCTGATGTGGGAGGGAGGCACCTGATTATTTGAGCTATCTCCGTTCCCTGCTTTGCTGTGTCTTTCATTATGTTTTTCTTTTTGTGTCCTTTGTTGTGTCATCTTGTGCATCTTGTGCAGCTTGCCGCACCTGCCTGTCTTGCCAGCTAGCTGCCTTATTTAGGAGGCATCAGGAACTGAACCAAGGACCTTCCATGTGGTAGGCAGGAGCCCAATCGCTTGAGCCATATCCACTTCCCTAATCACTGTTTTTATTTAACTACTTCAGATCAATGGGGAGGGCCAATTATGAGAGCAATCATTGTTCTAACCCCCCACAGGCAAAAGCAGCAGAGGAGTCTTAAGGAGACAGTACCTTTTTTCTCTCTCTTGCTTTTCTCTTTCCAGTCCCCATGTGGGAACAAAAATAATTTGGAGAAGTCACAGATTGACAGCTCCAGCCCTGAACAACAGCAAAAAACACCTAGCAGTCCCAGAGGAATAGGAGAACTAGATTTCCAGAGCTATAACAACATAATACTCAGAATGCCCAGTTATCAACAAAAAATTATAAAACACACTAAGAAATAGGAAGGCATAGCCCATGCACAGGAAAATAAAAGGGGGCAGGAGGGGGAAGGATTGCCAGAAACAATCTCCAAGGAAGCTCATACATTGGAGCTATTAGTCAAAGACTTTAAATCAACTGTCTTAAATATGTTCAATGACCTAAAGGAATCCATATACAAAGAACTAAAGGAAATTAGGAAAACATTGTCTGAACAAAATAAAGAGATAAAAATTAGGAAAAGAAATCAACCAAAGAGAAATTTTGGAAGTATAAAATACCATAATTTTAATGAAAACAATCACTACATGGATTGAACAGCAGATTTGAACAGGCAGAAAAAAGGATCAGTGAACTTGAAGAAAAGACAATTGCAATTATCTAGTGTGAGTAGTAGAAAGAAAGAAAAAACAAGGAACAAATCCTGAGAGACCTGTGGGTTACCATCAAGCATGTCAGCATGTGCATCATTGGGGCCCTAGAAAGATGAGAGAGCAAGAAAGGGGCAGAAAAAGTATTTGAGGAAATAATGACTGAAAACTTACCAAGTCTGATAAAAGATATGAATATACACATCCAGGAAGCTCAACAAACTCCAAGCAGGATAAACTCTTAAGAGATCCTACACAAAGACCCATTAGATTGAAAGACAGAGAGGATTTTGAAAGCAGCAAGAGAGAAGTGACTTGTCACATACAAGGGATCCCCAATAAGATTAACAGTAAATTTCCTTCATGGAGACTATAAATTAGTACGATGACATATTTAAAGTCCTTAAAGAAAAAACTGTCAACCAAGAATTCTATATCCAGCAAAATTATCTTTCAAAAATATAGAAGTTAATACATTTACAGATAAACAAAAGCTGAAAGAGTTCATTACCAGAAGACTTGACCTACAAGAGATACTAAAGGGATTACTTCAGGATGAATTCAAAGGACACTAGAGAGAAACTCAAAGTCATAAGAAGAAATAAAGAACATTGGTGAAGGTGACTACAGAGGTCAGTGAAAAATCCTGTAATAATTGTACTTTTGGTTTGTAACTGCTTTGGAAATATGTAAAATAACATTTAAAATCTATGTTACTGGGCACACACTGTATAAAGGTGTAATCTGAGACAATAACACTATAAAGGGAGAGGGACCACAATATTTAGAAGCAGAAAGTTTGTAAGCTACTGAAAGTAGGTTGATACTAGCCGAACTAGGTTGTTACTAGTTTAAGATTTTCTTTGTAATTACAAAGGTAACCACTAAGAAAATAACTAAAAATTACAGAAAAAATGAAAGAAGAGAATCAAAATGGCACACTACAAAAATGCAATTAAATACAAAAAAAACCTATAATGGAGTATCTGAGAAAAATATATATACAAGACATACTGAAAACTAATAGCTTCATGGCAGAAGTGAATCCTTCCTTCTAAAGTGAAAGACAACCAAAAGAATGGGAGAAAACATTTGGAAACCATACATCTGATATGTATTTAATACCCAGAATATATAAAGAACTTCTATAACTGAATAACAAAAAGACAAACAACCCAATTTAAAAACATCTATTTGAATAGACATTTCTCCAAAGAAGATATTTAAATGGCTTATAAGTATATGAAAAGATGCCCAACTTCATTAGCCATTAGAAAAATGCTGAGTAGGATAGTTATTTAAAAATAAAATAAATTAAATAATGAATAACAAGGTATTGAAAAGGATGTGGAGAAACAGGAACACTCATACATTGTTGGTGGGAATGTTAAAGGGTGTAGCTGCTGTGGAAAACAGTTCGGCATTTTCTCAGAAAGTTAAACATAGAATGGCCAGCAATTCTACTCATAGGTATACACCCAAAAGAATTGACAGCAGGGATCCAGACAGATATTTGTACACCAATATTGATTGCAGCATTAGTAACAATGGCCAAAAGGTGGAAGAAATATCGGACTGCTTTTTGAAGAAAGTAAAGGGCAAAATGTGGAGATGGAGAAGAGAAGGGGGTGCTACTCCAGGGAGGAAATGAATATAACAACTCTTAGGTCACAGAATAGACCCCTTTTGAGGTGCTTTCTTAATAAAGACAAGCTTTAGTGTGAACAACAAGTAGGCATGTCACAAAGCTAAAGAATAGACCACTGAACAATAGTGTGGCTGAACAGAAGAGTATTTCCTAATAAAGAGATAAGACATAAGTTGGTAAGAGGTTGGAAAAATAGACCTGGGCCTATCTTAGATTGCTGAGGGTCTTCTTTATTGCCAGGATAAGAAGACACCATGGAGTGTTGAACAGAAGAATGACAAGAAAGCATTAATTTTTAAAAATTAATCTAATAGGGTGGATTTGGGCAGGGAGGGACAAGTGATAAGGTTCTGGTTAAGAAGACATGATTTATTGAACTAACATAGATGACAGTCTGATGGTCAAGTATTGAGGCAGTGGAAATAGAAACAAATCGTTCCAACAGCCATTGCATGGAAAAATTAACAGGGCTTTCTGAATAATTGAATGCAAGGGAAAAAGAACAATAAGAAATCAAAATACAATAAGACAACAAACTTAGCTATTTAGAAGACTGGGCATACCAGTGACAAGCAGGGGAGTCAGAAGGAAAAGCTGGTTTGGAAGAGAAGGGAGATGGATTTGACATATTTTGGGTTTATAGTCGTTCTTTACTGTTTTTGAGTTATGTATCTCTTCCTTTGAGAATTTGTTGGAAGCAATAGATCCTCTATAAAGAAAAAAGAAAAACTGCATTCACATTTATATATGTTACACAATTTGTAATGGACACCCATAAGACTGACTGCCCAGAGAACTCTTGGCCCAGCTGGGCCAATCAGAGCACTTTATGGAATTTTTGTACTTTATAGCCAAAGGATCAAGTCAATTTCTCACTAAAGTTGTGAATGCTATTAATTGGCATGTTTCCTAATACATGAGCCTCAAGAACAAAGGAGGGGGATGCAGGGGTGAGAGAGAGAGAAACAGAGGGAAACAAAAAGGGAGGGAGGGAGAGAGACTGACAGCCAGCGAAAATCAGCGATTAGGAATGAGACAGATGGAAACAACCCAAGTGTCCATCAGCAGATGAATGGATAAATAAAATGTGGAATATACGTACAATGGAATATTACTGAGCCATAAAAAGGAATGGAGTTCTGATACATGCTACAACATGGATGAACCTTGATAGTGATGGTGATGGTAGCACAACATTGTGAATGTAATTAATGCCATTAAATTGTACACTTAAAATAGTTAAAATGGGAAAATTTGCATTATATATATATATATATATATATATATTTTACCACAACAAGAGTAAAAAATAAATGACAACAAAAAAATAAAAATAAATGACAGATAGAGAACACCTGTGCTGGTTTGAGTCTTTTGAGGATCCCAGAAAATTATGTTCTTAAGCTAACCCATTGACTTATAAGCCTATTGTATGTGGGATCTTTTGGTTAGATTCAGTTAGGGGACCATTTGATTAGATCACTTTGGTAAGGGCCTTTGATTAGACTTTGGGGCCCAGAGTGGGTCCTAATCCTCTCACTCCTATATAAATGAAGGAAAGATGAGCAGAGCTGCCATTTTTATCCTACCATGTAAGAGAGGACTCCAGGTTCACCTACAGCCGCAGAAAGACAGAGAAACCCTGAGAAGCTGAGAGAGAGGCCACAGGCTAGAATCATCAGAGCAGCCTGAAACTGAAGAGATGAGACCCAGGGAGAGACAAGCCATATGACTGATCACCCACAGCTGAGATCAAGAAGAAAGTGAGCCTGGAGGAGAAGGCAGAGACTGGCTGCCATTTTGCCTTGCCACATGGCAGGATTCCAGAATCACCAGCAGCCAACCTTTGGTGAGACAGCATCTCTGATGATGTCTTGATTTGGATATTTTCACAGCCTTGAAACTGTAGTATTTGACCCTAATAAATTCCCATTATAAAAGCCAACCCATTTCTGGTATTTTGCATTCGCAGCCTGTGACAAACTAAAAGAACACTTAATAACATTTGAGTTTGTGGATCCTTCACATTTCTATCCTTGGATTGCAAGAGCTACCCCAGTCCTTTGCTGGAATTTCTCTGTAGTTAAGTTTGTTTGAGCTGGAGTCCTGCCTCTTAAGTATGAGAGTCCTGATTAATACACAGGCTAAAGATATTAATTGACACCCACCCATGGACTCCAGGAAAGATCCTCCGAATCAAGATAATGGAAAGACACTCAAGTGGAAATAGCCAGTAGACAGATGGAGTTTAGGTGAGAAAGGGAAGGAAATGAATAATCAGAGAGAGGGAAAACAGCATAGGTGTTAAGAGCAAGGATCCTGGATCTAGACTGATGTGCATTCAAATCCAAGTTCAACCATTTATTAAATATGTGACCTCAAGCAAGTTATTCTACAGTTCTAGATTTCAGGATACTCACCTGTGAATTGGGGCTTAAAAAGTATACCTACCTTACAGGGTTGATGCGATGATTAAGTTAGTACCTGACCCATAGCAACTCTTTATGGACTATTACCACTCAATGTAATAGGCCTATGCCTAGGAATTTTGCATTTGTTATATTATTTAATTTAATCTTATATCACAAAAACTCTATAAAATTGAAACTATTATCCCCATTTTATCAGATGAAAACACTGATGCTTAAAGTAACTTGCCCCAGCTCCCACAGTAAGAGACAAAGTCCAAAGTAAAATCAATATCTATAATAATTGCATAGAAAATGAAGATATTAACTGCAGTTAATAGAGTGTACTACCTATCCTAAGAATGAATGTGTCAGAATAAGGCAGTGGTTGTTAACTCTAAAATACAGAAAACAGGAGTCAGAGAGTAAAACGTTAGCCGAATATATCCATCACTGTCAGGAGAAGATGTGCCCTGGCCATTGGACTCAATCTACCCAGTCCTATGGTAGGCATATCCTACTAAAGAGCAGGATACATCTGGCTAACATAGCTTAATGCTATTAAACATTTAAATCATGTACAACATTCTCTGATTTCCTGCTCATTGAATTCAAACCTATAAGATCTTAAACACCATGAAGGCGTGTCTGCCTTGTTCATGGCTATATCTTTTGCATTCAACACAATATCTGGCACATACGTAGTATAATAAAAAATGAATAAATATTTGTGAATTTGCATGCATTAAATAATCAAGTAGATCTGTAAAAAAGTGAGAGGGGAAAGATTGCTCAAACCAACATAATCATTCTGGTCCATGTGGCAATTTTATTTTCCATTGTAATATTAATAAATTGGCCTTCTGGATAATGTAATAGTTTCTCGTGATTTTCGTTATCCTGAACCACACTTCCTAAGTCCAGTCAACTCTAGTACATAAATAGACTGGAATTCCTGGACCTGTGAAACTGAGGGCGAGACTCTGGACCAAGTTTATCTTTCACATAACCTCCCTCAATCATCTTACTGTCATGCACTTTCAATTCATAACGACTTGAAATTGTGCAAACAAATTTATTTACCAATAAAAATCAGACATCCCAGTTTGGGGGCTCAACCTCAAGAAAACCTTTATTTGGGGAAAGAAGCCAATAGGTCAGAAAAGAAGACAGAAACAGGCAGAGAGCACATCTGTATGTGTGGTACTGCTTTAGGCACAGACCTTGTCCTTACTTCTCCAGGTTAGTTATGAAAGCACTTTATTGATAATGTAAATTTTATAGAAGATATTTGGACTGGAAAAGCAAAATAAATAAAACTCTTGACAGTGGAGCAGGTATCATGATGTGACCTGAACTTTGAGTTGATTCTCCAATTGTAGAATGGGTTTTATTGAACCAGCCATATCCCCTCACTCTGAGCACATAAGTGTTACAGGGTAGTTAATAAATTTTAGGCAAAAATCAGCGGCAAGAAGAGAATGATGGGCCTTTATAGAAAATGACCATTCAATCATGGTTTAGCACCATAGCCCTTATCAGTTAGTCGTGAGTAAAAGTAAAGATATGAATACAGTAGAGTTGAGTAAATTGTGTCCTTTTTTTCTTTCACATAATGGAATACATTTAATTTCTTTTTAATCAAAAAGGCTTTATACAAGAAATGAATTTTTTAAAATATAAAGGAATTATATCTCTGTTTTGAAATATAGAGGGGTTTTAATTATTAAGAATAGTATGTAAGAAAGCAGGGTGGAGATAAAAAAAAAAAAAAAGCATAAAAACCAACTTAAATGATCAGAAACCACAGCAATTTAGTGCTTTTAACATCAGGGAGAATGGACCTATATACCTCTGTAGGCTTTGAGGAAGAAATTTTAAAAATCAATGTATTAACCCTGAGGGTTAAATTACATTCAATATACAGACACTCCCTGAGTTATGCAACACTCAACTTTAGATAAGTAGTTCCATAAACATATAATAAAATGTTGAAGATGTAAGAGATTTTGTATCACATTGAGAAATGCAAAGAAGTCAGGTGTACAAATGAACACCACAAAGCAAGCACAAGGAGATAAAAACCTATCGTGGTCAGACTTGCACAGCTTCTGTTCCCACACAAATTATCACCGTATCAGCTTGTGTTGTAACACTATTTGTTTATTCCCCAGTTTATTACTTTCTAATCATGTCCAAAAAGCAGCTAAGTGATAGGAAGAGTGCAGGATTTGTAAGAATAACTTGAATGAAAGCACAACATTAAAAATTCAAACTAGTCTGAAGATATTTTCAACTTACTCTTATTTTATATCACCAAGACCTTTCAAGAATATCTGTATGTTGCGTAAGAAAGAGAAATAGCATTTATAGTAGGGGTTCTTAACCTTTTTTGTTCCACGTACCCCTTTGTCAGTCAGGTGAAAATCACAGACCCCTTACTAAGTCCACACTATACTGTGTATTATTTAATAAATATCACACCTGCACCAACACGTCCCCACAATAATAATTTTTTTTGAATTTCAATTCAAGCTCCTGGACCTGTTGTTAAGAACCCCTGATTTATAGGAATATATATATATCCAAAATAGAACAAAGATTTATACACAAAGATGTTCATCACAGAAGTAATCAAAGAATGGTTAAATAAATTATGGTCATATATATATATGTATATGTTTAAAGGTTTATTTTATTATTTATTTCTCCCCCCTTGTTGTTTACACTCTCTCTGCTCTCTGTGCCTATTCATTGTGTGCTCTCTGTGTCTGCTGGTCTTCTTTTTTAAACAAATCAATTTTATTGATACATATTAATGAAGCATACAAATCATGATGGTCTTCTTTTTCAGGAGGCACCGGGAACCAAACCCGGGACCTCCCATGTGGGAGAGAGGCGTCCAGTCACTTGAGCCACCTCTGCTTCCTCCTTGTTGTGTCTCTCATTATGTTTCCTCTTGTGTCTCCTCATTGCATCGTGTCACCTCACTGTCTTGCTGGTCTTCTTTAAGAGGCACCGGGAACCAAACCCGAGACCTCCCGTGTGGTAGGTGGGTACCCAACTGCTTGAGTCACATCCACTTCCCTGGTCATATCTATTTGATAGACAGTTGTACAACTACTAAAAACTACGTTTTTATGAGTCAGGATATTTGTATGGCAAAATATTAAGTTAAAAAAACAGTACATAACACTAGTGCAAGATATTAATAATAGGGGAAACTGAGGGCATGACTGCTGGAGGGAGAGGGATATATAGTAACTCCATACTTCTTGCATAAGTTTTCTGTAGATCTAAAGCTGCTCTAAAAAAAGTCTATTAATTAAAAAATTAAATGAACAGGATACAGAATTGTATATGCAGCAAAATCTCAACTATGTACAAAATATATAGAAAGAAGATGGGATTTTTTAAAATCCCATTAATAATAGCCACAATTTTTTTTTTAAATACTTGGTAACAAACTATATGTGCAGAACCACACAAAGGAAACGATAAACATTTACTGAAGGATATAAAACACAAATTGAATAAATGCAAAGGCATACTTTGACCTTTGATGGAAGACTCACTATGGTAAAGATGCCACTTTTACCCAAATAATTTACAAATTCAATGTAGTTCCAATCAAAATTACAAAGGTTTTAAATAAAATTGACATACAGATTCTAAAATTCATCTGGAAGAGTATATACATAAGAATGGCTAGGGCATTAAAAAAAATAATGAGAGAGTCCCTTCTTACCAGATATCAAAGCATATTATACAAGCAAGGAATTAAAATAGTGTGGTATTGGCTCACAACTAAAAAACAGATTAACAAAAGAAAATAGATCATCAGCTACTGGCCCAAACCTATGTGGAAATTTAGTTTATACTAAAGGAAGCATTTCAAATCATTGTGAATAGGTGTTGGGACAATTGGTTAGCCATTTAGAAAAAAGAGAAAATGGTGTATCTCATATCACATCATTCCAAGAAAAATTATTTACTTTCCATTCCCAGGTACTGGTACGGTCAGTGCCAAGGCTTGAAGACACAGCAGCAGC
This sequence comes from Cabassous unicinctus, assembly GCA_029593785.1. Classification (NCBI taxonomy): domain Eukaryota; kingdom Metazoa; phylum Chordata; class Mammalia; order Cingulata; family Chlamyphoridae; genus Cabassous; species Cabassous unicinctus. The sequence goes on from JAQZBX010030034.1 coordinate 20,229, forward strand.
GTGGTGGAGGCTGTCGTAACTGGGTCTGGCTCAGCTGGGGCTAAGCAGGCAGCAGCCGTCAGGCTTGGAGCCAGGGAGGCAGCCAGCATGACAGGGAGATTTCTTATGTACAGGGGCATTGAGCAAATGAGTAAATATATGGAGGATGGGGAAAGCAGGGTTTTCTCTGTTGGAAAAATGGAGTTTTAAATATGGAAAAGAAAGCTAAAATAAACCCTTTGGTGTTGGATTGGAGAAATTGGTGTGAACTCAACGTTTTCTGTATTTGTTTCCTGATTTGAATGCATGTGCCGTGGTTATGTAGAAGAATTCCTTGTTTTTAAGAAATACGCACTAAAGGATTTAAAGATAAGGCTCTCATGTCTACAATTTGCTCTCAAATGAATCAGAAAAAAAATACAGTATATAGATAGTATACATGCAGGGTGGGAAAGAGAGAAGACATGAAGCAAACGTGATGAAATAACATTGGAGAATCAAGATGAAGGAGATATGGAAGTTGATAGTGCACTCTTACAACTTTTCTCTAAGTTTGAAATTATGTCAAACTAAAAAGTTTAAAAAATAAATTCCAGATGTAGCAAAAATTCAAATAATTCTGCTTCTTGGAATCTTTCCCCACAAAATACTCTTATATGTGCACAAAGAGATATATGTTACAAAGGTACTTACATCAACATTCTTGATTGTAAAGAAAACTAAGGAACATAGGAAATATGCATCAATAGGGAATAGTTAAATAAATTATGGTATATCCATACTATGGAATGATGTGCTGGCATTGAAAAGAATCAAGTAGACTTACATGTACTGACATGAAAAGATCTTCAGGATATATTGTTAAATGGAAAAGCAAGTGATGTAACAATAGGTAGAATGTGACCCTATTTATGTTTGTTTGTTTTTTAGGTATAAAAAACTGCTATTGTGTGTGTGTGTATGGATGTGTGTCTGCTTATCAACACATAGAAAATGTCTGTAAGAATACACACTAAACTATTAGCACTGGTTAACTCTAGGAGAGGAGAACAGTGCTGCAATTTCCTAGTTTTCCTTAGTGTCCATTTAATATTTTATTATCAGTTGAAAAATATGTTCAATTTATTTGGTTAAAGATTTCCTCTGAAGATGATTAAAACTTTTAATGTTGGGAATTATCATTAGTTATCTGGAAAATTCCTAGTCCAAACCCCACATACAGGGATTTGTGTTTTCCTAATGGACGGTGCCCTGGTACAATTTATCATTAACTAATAATTAGGCAGCCTGCTGAGCCACTCCCTACTCGCTGGGCGACAGTCCAGAAGTGAATTCCCTTGCAGCTTTCCAAAAGGAGGTCAAACAAGTCCCCAGGGACTCTCAATAGAAAGAAGTTGCCAAAGGCTAAATTTGGCATCGAAGTCAGGCTCTGGAATGGTATAAACTGTGCCAGCACTTTTCAGTTTTGCTTTCAAGACCTTCGTCAAAATAGGCAGGACTAGATAATTATTTCCAAGAGCAGCTTAGCAGCATCGACTGAAAAAACTTATCCAAGTTAGGGTTTAGGGGACTAACCTGAAAATGAAAAGAATCCTCCTCTACCTTCTTGACACCTACTATCTCTGAGTTAAAGGGTGTTTAAATTCCCCTTCCTTTCTCTTGCTTAAAGCAATTTATCAAAGTGATAATTTCTGCCAACCTCATAAGATCCTCAGTTTAGTCCTACTCAGGACAGGAAAGCAGACTAGCCATCCTTTTTTCCTACTTCTTCTTTTTAAGTGCAACTGAACAGTTTTGTATTTAAGGTGTGTGTATGTATGTGTTGCCTTTTGTTCTCATGCAATTTTTTTATTTTTATTTTTTTAAACTTTTACCAGGAGGACCTGGGGCTCGAACCCAGGTCCTTCCATATGGGAGACGGACGCCCAATCATTTGAGCTACATCTGCCCCTGCAATTTTTAAAATTGAGATGCAATTCACATACCATAAAATTCATCATTTAAGTGTACAACCCAGTTGTTTTCAGTATATTCACGGAGTTGAACAATCACCACATCAGATTTTAGAACATTTTCATCATCCCAAAAGAAAACTCATACACATTAACAGTCACTCCCATTTTCCCTCAACCCTCCCACCTCTAAGCAACAGCTAATCTATTTTCTATCTCTTTATATTTGCTTGTTCTGGACACTTTGTATAACTTTATATAACTGTAATCATTGAATATGTGATCTCTGTGCCTAGTTTCTTTCTCTTATGTTTAATGTTTTAAGGTTCATCCATGTTATAACATGTATCAGTACTTCATTCTTTTTATGGCTGAATAATATTTTATTGTGTAGCTATATTATGTTTTATTAATCCATTTATCAGTTGATGGACATTTGATTTGATTCTGCTTTGGAGCCAATATGAATAAAGCTGCTATGAACATTTGTGTACAAGTTTTTTGAGTGGATATATTTTTCAGTTCTCTTGGCTATCGGCCTAGGAGTAGAATTGTTGGGTCACATAGTAACTCCATGTTTAACTTTTTGAGGAGCTCCCAGATTGTTTTCAAAAGTGGCTACATACTTTTGCATTTCCACCAGCAAAGTATGTGGGTTCCAATTTCTTCACATTCTTGCCAACACTTGTTAATGTTTGTCATTTTGATTATAGGCATCCAAGTGGGTGTGAAGAGAGAACTACTCGTTGTAGTTCTAATTTGTATTTCCCTAATGACTAATGATGTTAAGCATCTTTTCATGTGCTAATTGGCCATTCATATATATTCTTTGGAGATATGTCTATTCAAGTCTTCTGCCCATTTTTCATGACTTAAAAAAAAACTTTTTATTCTGAAATACTTTCAAACTTACAGGACAGTTATGAAAATAATACAAACCCCGTAGAGAACTTCAACATTCCCCTGCCCTCCCCAGATACACAGATCCACCAGTTTTAACATTATGCCACATTTGCCATATCATTCTATCTCTTGAACCGTCTGTCTGTCTGTCTTCCTATCTACCAATCCATTTTCTGAAAACTTGAGTATAGGTTATATACATTATGTTCCTTGAACATTTAATACTGCCATGTACTTATACTAAGAACAAGGATAGTCACATATGTAACCACCTTAAGTGCAGTTATCAAATAAAAGAAATTTAACATTGTTATAAAGCTCACATTTTATATTCTAATTTGTTCATATGTCCCAGTAATGTCCTTTTAAGCCTTGTCTCCTGCCTTGTTAGATCCCTTGTACATGACACATTGCTTCTTCCTTTATCTTTGGTATTTGACAGTTAGATTATAATACCCCCCAGGGGTCTATTTTGGTTTATCCTGTTTGGAGTTCATTGAGTGTCTTGGATGTGCATGTCTTTGAATATTCTCTCTGCCCTTTTCTCTCTTTTTTGTTCCTTCTGGGACTTCCATAATGTGTATGTTGGTATTCTTGATGATGCCCCAAAGTTCCTTGGGCTCTGCTTGCTTTTCTTCTTTCTTTCTTCTTTTTATTTCTTAGTCTGGATGATTTCAATTGTCTTACTTCAGTTTTCTTCACTGATTCTTTCGTCTGCCAGCTCCAATTTGCTGTTGAAACTCTCTAGGGAGTTTTTTTCTTTATTAGAGAAGTAGTGGGTTTACAAAACAGAATTCCCATGTACCATCCTATTATTAACATCATGCATTGGTGTGGAACATTTGTTACAAGTTGATGATGGCACATTTTTATAATTGTACTATTAAACTTAGGATTCACTGCTTGTGCAGTATACTGCCACTGATTTTTTTAAAAAATTTTATTCTGTTACCATACATACAATCTAACATTTCCTCCTCTAATCATATTCAGATATATATTTCAGTGCTGTTAAATCACATTCATAATGCTGTGCCACCATAACCACCATCTATCACCAAAACACTTCCATAATTCCAAATAGGAACACTGTACATTTCAAGCTTCAACTTCCCATCCCCTATCCCCACCCTGTCCCCTGGTAACCTTTATTCCAGATTCTGACTCTATGAGTTTGCTTATTCTAATTATTTGAAATAAATGAAAGCATACAATATTTGTCCTTTTGTGTTTGGCTTATTTCACTCAACATAGTGTCTTCAAGGTTCATCCAGGTTGTTGTATGTACCAGGAATTCATTCCTTTTTACAACTGAATAATATTCCATTGCATGTATATACTACATTTTATTTATCCATTCATTGGTTGAAGGACACTTGGTGTATTAGTCAGCCAAAGGGGTGCTGATGCAAAATACCAGAAATCCGTTTTGTTTTTTTTTAAAGATTTATTTATCTACCTTTTATCCATTTTTAACTCCCCTTCTACCCCCGTTTCTGCTGTTTTTGTGTCCATTCGCTGGGCAATTTTCTGTGTCCATTCCCTGACCTCTCTTCTTATCCTTCTCCTCCTGTCTTCACCGGGATTCAATCCTGGGAAACTCTGATGTGGGAGAGAGGCATCCTACCACCTGTACCACCTCAGTTCCTGGTTTTTCAGCGCATCTTGTCTTGGCTCTCCCCTGAGTCACTCTCCTGCTATATCATAATCTTGCGAACCTGCATGTGGGGCCTGGGGGCAGGGCTTGGTAGCGCACCCGTGCATGGGGCCTGGGGGCACCCCCGCCCGCGGAGCCTGGCAGTCCGTGCACCTTCTATGTTTTTTCTTTATTTTACCGGGAGGTCCCAGGGATCGAACCCAGGTCTCTCCATATGGGAGACGGACACCCAACCATTTGAGCCACATCCGTGCCCCGGGTTGGTTTTTATAAAGGGTACTTATTTGGGGTAGAAGCTTACAGTTACCAGGCCATAAAGCGTAAGTTTCTTCCCTCACCAAAGACCATTGCCACGGGTTGAGGTAAGATGGCTGCCGATGTCTGCCAAGAGTTCAGGCTTCTTGGGTTCCTCTCTTCCCAGGGCTCCATTTCTCTCTGGGCTCAGCTCCTCTGTTTCCTCCACAAGGTCAGCTGTAGACTATGAGGCTCTCTAGGCTTTGCCTCTCTCCACAAGGCCAGCTGTGAACTGTCAGGCTAACAGCTCGTCTCTTTTCCTGGGGCCTTCTCTCCTTCCTCACAACCAAGCTCCTCTGTGTACTTACTTACCAGGGCTCCAGCTCAAGAATTTCAGCATCAAAAAAACTCCAACTCCGTCCTTTGCCATGTCTTTTATCTGTGAGTCCCCACCCACCAAGGGGCGGGGACTCAACACCCTACTGATGTGGCCCAAACAAAGCCCTAATCATAATTTAATCACACCCAGAGGAACAGACCAGTTTACAAGCATAATCCAGTATCTATTTTTGGAATTCATAAATAATGCCAAACTGCTACACTTAGGTTGCTTCCATCTTTTGGCAATTGTGAATAATGCCACTATGAATATCTGTGTTCAAATATTTGTTCAAGTCCCTTCTTTCAATTCTTTTGTGTGTATACCAAGTAGTAGGATTACCAGATCATATGGTAGTTCTATACTTAGCTTTCTGAGGAACCACCAAACTGTCTTCCACAACAGCTGCACCATTTTACATTGTGACAAGCAAGGTATTAATGTTCTTATTTCTCCACATCCTCTCCAACACTTGTTATTTTCTGTTTTGTTTTTTTTTTAAATAGCAGCCATTCTAATGGGTATGAAATGGTATTTCATTGTGTTTTTGATTTGCATTTCCCTGATAGTTGAGCATCCCTGATAGTTTTCATGTGCTTTCTGGCCATTCGTATATCTTCTTTGGAGAGATGTCTATTCAAGTCATTTGCCCATTTTCAAATTGGGTTGTTTGTCTTTTTGTTAAGTTGAAGGATTTTTTTTAATATATTCTGGATATTAAACCTTTATCAGATATGTAGTTTCCAAATATTTTCTCCCATTGTATAGGTTGTCATTTTACTTTCATGATAAAGTCCTTCAAGGCAAAAAAAAAAAAAGTTTAATTTTGATGAGGTCTCATCATCTATTTTTTTTGTTGTTGCTTGGGCTTTGGGTATAAAGTTTAAAAAACCATTGCCTTACAGAAGGTCCTGAAGATGCATCCTGACATTTTCTTCTAGGCGGTTGATAGTTCTGGTTCTTATATTTAGGTCTTTGATACATTTTGGTTGATTTTTTTTTAATGATTTACTTACTTAATTTACTTTATTTTACTTTCTTAATTTATCCCTCCCTTCCCCCAGATGGTTCTCTTATCTGTCTGTTCATTGTTTGCTCACCTTCTCCAGGTGGCACTGGAACCAAACCAGGGACCTCGCACATGAGAGGGGAGTGCCCAATAGACTGAGCCACACCCACTTCCTGCAGGATGCTTGGTCAGATGGCTTGTGACCTCTGCTTGTTGCTGCGGGGGCGGAGTCTAGCTCATTGCTGTGTGGGCCAGGTGTAGCTTGTTTTGGTGGGAGGCAGCATCTGCTCCTCTTCTTTAGGAGGCACCGGTGGAACCCAGGACCTCCCATGTAGTAGGCAGGTGCTCAAGTGTTTGAGCCACATCTGATTCCCAATTTTGGTTGATTTTTGTATAGGGTATGAGATAGAGTTCCTCCTTTTTTTTTTGTATTTGCAAAGAGAGATCCAGTTTTCCCAGCACCGTTTATTAAAGAGACTGTTCTTTCCCAGTGGAGTGGTCTTTGCCCCCTTGTCAAAAATCATTTGGCCATAATGTGAGGGTTGATTTCTGAGCTCTCAATTCAATTCCGTTGTTCTATATGTCTGGTCATTGTGCCAGTACCATGTTGCTTTGATTATTGTAACTTTGTAATAATTTTTAAGATCAGGAAGTCTGA
>JAQZBX010030035.1:0-26999 GCA_029593785.1 Cabassous unicinctus
CCTCTTCTAGACCACCCCCTTCACTGAGAGGACCCTAAATAGCCTTTTGGAATCTAATTAAGCACTTCCCACTTCCTGGCCTCCCCAGAGGACCTGAAGCTCTGATGCTTGTCAGTGCAGAATGATAAAATTGGCTGACTCTGTCCCCTCTGGAGCCAAGCCTCAGTGTCACTGGGCTGTTGGGTAAATCAGGCTTCCTCAGCAGTTTCACCTTTCCCCTCAGACTGGCACTGCTTCAAGCCATCTTATCTGCTCCCCAAAGCTATGACTGGGTCCACACAGCCAATTCCACAGAAAGGAAACCCCTCTCCACCTCTGTCAGAACCCTCCCACTCTTGGAGAATGCTCCCTATCATTGGCATGCCAGTGGATATTAGGGCATATCCCTGGGCAGCTTGGTAAATCAAACTTCCTCAGCAGATTCGCCACTCCACTTAGCCTGGTGCCACTTCAAGCCAGCTATTTTGTTCCCCAAAGCTGCAAGGGGTTTCAGGCAGCCAAATCTACAGAAAGGAAACCCCTCTCAACCCTCTGCAAGAATCCTCCCACTCTTGGAGAATGCTCCCTCTCACTGGGTTGCCGGTGGGAGTTGCAGCTCAAAGCAGCCTTTTTCCCTGAGGGTGAGGCTCAGCCATCTGTGTTAACCACCACAGGCAGGGGGAAAATCCATGAATCTCTCCCAAGCAGTCTGCCTCATTGCCCAGGTCCCTCCAGATTGATGTCCCCAAGGTTCTTGTTCCGTGTACCCCCAGCACAGACCCCCTGGGCAGGACCCTGTCATCCTCAGAGAGTGAGTCAGCAAGTGCCCTTCTAAACTGATGCCATCTTGCTCCTCTCTCTCAGCCTGTATCTTTTGATTGGGAAGTTTGATACATTCACATTCAATGATATTAGTATAAATGCACTATGTACTCATTCCATTTCATTCTTTGGTTTTCATATGTCATATTGTTATTATTTCTCTTTTTACTTCTTTAGTTATCCTTTCTGCTATTCTTTCATCTATACTCTCTTCCAAGTCTCTCTCTCCTGTCTCTTTCTTTCAGGTTCTAAGGTTTCCTTTAATATTTCCTGCAAAGCTGGGTTCTTTTTTGCAAACTCTTAGTTTCTGCTTGTTTGTGAATATTTTATACTCACCTTCATATTTGAAGGACAGTTTTGCTGGATAAAGAATTCTTGGCTTGCAGTTTTTCTCTTTTAGTTTCCTAATTGTATCATACCACTGTCTTCTTGACTCCCTGGTTTCTGAAGAGAAATCTGCACTAAGTCTTACTGGATGTCCCTTGTATGTGATCGTTTACTTCTCTCTTGCTGCTCTGAGAATTTTCTCTTTATCTTTGACATTTGACATTCTGAGTAGTATGTGTCTTGGTGTAGGTCTATTTGGATTCATCCTCATTGGGGTACAGTGTGCTTCTTGGACATGTAAGTTCATTTTGTTTGTGAGAGTTAGGAAATTTTCAGCTATTATTTCCTCAAATACTCTTTCTGCCCCTTTTCCCTTCTCTTACCCTTCTGGATCTCCCATGACAAGTATGTTGTTACATTTTGTGTTGTCATTCAACTCTCTGAGCCCCTGATTAATTTTTTCCATTCTTTTTCTCTCTTCAATTTTAGCTCTTCTGTTTTTGGTGTCACTTCTTCTTTCTTCTATCATTTTGAGTCTGCTGTGGTATGCCTCAAATGTGTTTTTGACCTCACCTATTGTGTCTTTCATCCCCATGAACTCCATTACTTTTCTGTTCAGGACTTAAAATTTTTCTTTGCGTTCGCTCAATGTCTTTTTGATGTCATTTATCTCTTTAACTATACTGTCTTTCAACTCATTAATTTGACTTTGGAAATTTGTGCTCATCTCACTGATTAGCTCTTGCAAATTCTGCATCTCTTCTAGGACTTTGATGTATTCCTTTTCTTGGGCCATGTCTTCTATTTTCTTAGTATGGCTCATAATTTTTTGCTGGTGTTTAGGTATCTGGTTAGGATGTAGTTTACTCAGATGCTCAATCTCTTTCTCTTTTAAAGGGATTTAGTGGCAGGACGCTGTGAGTTACCATAGCTCTTTGATTTTTGGCTCAACCTGGATTGTTACGATTGTCCTGCTGGTTGCTCAAAACTGTGCACTGGCCCAGTAATTGGTTGTAGAGGCATTTCCCAGGGTCTTAGGCAGGGAGGCTATAGAGGCCAGGAAAAGCCTCTCCTACTTATTTTTAATATTCTTATGTGCACTTCCTTTGTCTGCCAGGAGATGGCACTCTTTGGCAGCTCTCAAGTCAATACCTGGTTATAGTGTATTTGTTGTGACACAGACCAGATCAGTATGATAGAGCTTCCTGTCTGGAGGCTAAGAGCCTTGTAATTCAAACTTTCTGAGACATTTCTCCAGTCTTCTTTGGCAGCCCCCTCCCTTTTCCCAGCTAGGAAATATTTCCACTTCCCTCTGAGTCTTCAAAAATCAGTCCCTGTTAGTAGAGGAGGAGATTGGGTGGTTTGTATATCTTTAGCACCTTGCAGGCTCCAAGGCAAACAATGGTGCAGCCCCACCCAACCTGGAAGGGCTCTCGGGACATGGCAGACCAAATCTGCAAGCCAAAAGTTGAGTCATCCCAAAGCTCTCTTTCCCTCTCCTGTGGAGTCCTCAACAATTACTCCAGGCTAGAAGAGAGGGAGATTGCGAGGGTCGGATTTCTCCGTCCCTCACTGGCTCCCAGGGCAAAACACCGTGTGGTCCCACCTGGCCTGGAAGGGCCTGTGGGGCACCACAGCCCAAATTTGTGGGTCAGAACCTAAGTCCACCTTAGGCTGTGTCCCTCTCTCTCCCCTTTCCTGGAGTGGTAAATCCCTGGAATCCACTTTGTCTGTAGTTGCAGGCCCAGAGGCCCGAGAATTCTAAAGTCTTTATTGTGGGGGAGAGTGCCAGCAGCAGTAGCTGCTGGATGCAACTCACAGTTCTGTCATTGCAAATTCCCTCTTTTGTCCCTCTCTCCTCTGGGTGGTGTGCCATCTTCACCTGCTGTCTTAAACGCTAGAACATCTTTTCGGGGCTGTTTCAGCCTGTCCTCTAGCTATTTTTCTCTCCATCCATTTTCAATATCCATCTTCATTTTGCTATGATCAGAGAAATATTTTTGTTTAATTTCAATCTTTTAAAATTCATTCAGACTTCTTGTGGAGCCCAACATTTGATCTATCTTGGAGAAGGATCATGAATGCTCAAAAAGAATGTATATCTTCCTGTTTTGGGGTGCAATGTTCTATAGATTTCTCCTAGGTCTAGTTCACTTATCATATTATTTAAGTGTTCTCTTTCTTTATCTTCTTTCCAGAAGTTCTATCCAATACTGAGAGTGGTGTATTTAAGTCTCCAACTGTTATTGTAGAGACATCTATTTCTCCCTTCAGTTTTGCCTGTCTGTGCCTCATGTAACTTGGGACTCTTGGGTTAGGTGCATAAATATTTAGTATAGTTCTTTCTTTCTGATGATTTTCCCCTTTCATGAATATATAATGACCTTATTTAACCCTTAAAACAGTTTTCCATTTAAAATCTATTCTTTCCAATATTAGTATTACTATCATTTTTTGGTTACTATTTCTATGGAATATCTTTTTTCAGCATATCACTTTATATCTGGTATTGTCCTTATGTCTGAGGTGAGTTTCTTATAGACAACATATATATATGGTTCATAATTTTTATCCATTCTATCAGTCTATGTCTTTTGATTGGCAAGTTCAAGATATTAACATTCAATATTATTAATATAAAGGCATTACTTACATCATCCATTTTGTCCTTTGGCTTTCTGTTATCATATCATAATATTGTTCAACTTTTTACACTTTAATTTACCCTTCTTAATAATTTTCATTTCTTCAGTCATCTCCAAATCTTTTGCTTTTCTTCTTCCTTTCAGGGTACAACATTCTCTTTTGTAGCTCTTGTAATTTTGGTCATTTGGTAACATATTCTATCAGTTTTTATTGGTCTGTAAAGACTTTGAACTCACCCTCATTTTATAAGGACAGCTTTCCTGAATACAGAATTCTTGGCTGTCAGTTTTTCTCTTTCAGTACTTTAAAAACATCATACCATTTTCTTCTCTCCTCCATGGTTTCTGATGAGAAGTTGGGACTTAATCTTATTGAGGTTACTTGTATGCGCTGCTTTGCTTTTCTCTTGCTGGTTTCTGAATCCTCTCTTTATCTCTGATATTTGTCATTCTGAATAGTAGGTGTCTCATGGTAGGTCTATTTGGATTTATTCTGCTTGGAATATATTTTCCTTCTTGCAAATTGATATTTATGTCTTTCATATAGTGTGTAAAATTTTTGGTCATTATTTTCGCAGATATTCTTTTTGCACTTTTTCCAATCTATTCTCATTCTGGGAAACCAATAATGCAAATGTTTGTGTGTTTCACATTGTCATTCAATTCCCTGAGATCCTGTTCCATTTGTTCCATTCTCTTCTTTTCTGTTCTCCTGTCTTTCCAGTTCAGATGTTCTATCTTTGAAACCATTAATTCAGTCTTCAAGCAATTCAAATCTGCTCTTATATGTCTCTAATGTATTTTTAATCTCATCCATCATTTCTTCCATTCCCATAAGGCCTGTTACTTTTTGTGCAGACTTTGAAATTGTTCTTTATACTCACTCAGTGTCTGCTATATGTCTTATCTCTTTAGTCATATTTCCTTTCAATTCTTTGAGTAGATTTGGGAGAGTTGTGAGATTATCATTGGTTAACTTTCTTAAATCCTGTATATCTTCAGGATATTTGGCTTGTACCTTTGCCTGGGTCATGTCTTCCTGTTTCCTAATATGGTTTGTAATTTTTTGTTGATATCCCGGCATCTTAATATATTGGTGAATTTATTCTGATGGCCAGTTTCTCTGTCTTGTCTATTGTTTTTTTCCCACAGCTCTTCTTTGATATCTGAGTCTACTTATACTAAGTCTTTAAAATTGCCAAGCTTAAGCTATCAAAATCATGCCAGTTACTCGTTAATGGAGTGCAGATTTTCTCCAAGGAGTTAGGGTACAGAGAGTACCCAAAGCAGTTTTGTCCATCCAATTTCCATACCTGCCTGTAGATGGTGCTTGTCAGTGTACATTTTCATGGATATGTTTCTTTCAATCTCTGTTTTCTTGTGTCTTGGTCTTGCCATACGTGAGTTTCAAACAGGGGAGTTTTGTTGTTGTTGCCATCACCATTTACACCATCACATCCTCCACTTCCTGAGGGGAGGAGTGCATTTATTTTGCTGGCTGAATTGTGATAAATTTTCCCAACATATTCCAATACAAACAGTAGCTTCAGGTCTGTTGGCTGGGAATATTAAGCTATTGCTCACATACGTTTTTGGCAGTTTGCACCATGATTTATCAAAGCAAAATCTAACAATCCTGAAATCTTTAGAATAATGAATTAACAATGTTGGATTAAATTTCAGTTTCTGCTTGGGGCCTAGGACTTTCTGCTATTTTTGTGGTCAATTACTGTGACAATATGCTCAATACATGTCAAAGGGACATCCTGTGCACCAAGAAGAAGGTTTTTATAAAGGAATTTCTGTAATGGCATTGTATCATCTGGAATAAAAGAAATTTTAAATTTTTTTTTATATTGAAGCTCACCTTTAATAAATGAATATTTATAAACAATACGTTTATAATAAAAGTTGTGAGCTTACCAAGCAAATATGCATATCATACAGGGCACCCATACATTACCTCACCACCAACACCTTGAATTATTGTGAAACAATAGTTACAAACTATGAAAAAGCATCATTAAAACATTACTACCTATAGCCAATATCTTACATTAGGTATATTTTCCCCCAACCCACCTGACTACTGACATCCTCTTTTAGCATTATATACTTGTTACAGTTCATTAGAATTTGTTCAGTTAAGCAAAATCTTCCACAAAATGATTCATTCTGTTATACATTCCCAAGCTTTGTAATATATATTTAAAATGTACACTCAGTGCCTCTCATAGTCACCACAGAGTTTTGCTGTCATCACCTCAATTTTCAATCATTTTCAGTACTCCAAAAAGAAAAATCCCATACCCCCTTATACCCCCATAGGAAATAGAATATAGGTTGAGAATGGGAGCTGATGCTTAATGTATGTAGAATTTTTAATAATGTTTATTTTAAATGTGTGGAAATGAATAGAGTTGATGATAATACATTATAGTGAGAATAACTAACACTCCTGATTTATAAATGTGATTGTGACTGAAAGGGGTAGTCTGTGGTTATAATATTTCAATTGAAAGGAAGTTAGAGAATAATGAGGGACTGTATAATATAATGATTTTGGTGGTGGATGAAGATTGTGGTTAATAGTATAAGAATGCTCTTTTACAAAGTATTAAGATCTAAGGAATTTCAGTTACTATATATCAGCATTCCCCACAAATCATATTATGATTTGTGTCTGTTGCAATGAATTTTTGTACAAAATTGATTTCATTTATGACAATTCTCTTTGCAAAAGGTCAGGCTCCAGTTTATTAATATTGGGTTCCAAATTAAATTTATCTCCAGTCTGGGGTGGCAGCAGGAATTAGGATCTGAATGTGGGTCTTGGTGGCTTGAAGGAGAACATGTTCCCTCTGCCTCTTCTCCCAGGACTACCAGCAACCTCCCAACACCTCCAGACACCTCTGTTCATAGAGCTCCAGGTGCTGAAGCCGAGGCCACACCTGGAGCATGGCCAGACAGACAGGCTGGGACATGAAGGAGAAACTGCCAGAGAAAGGAGGAGCAGGGTCAGGCATGGGCCTATGCTGGTGCAGGGGCCCAACCCCAGAAGGTGCCTGCCACCCCACCCCAAGAGGCTGCACACACAGAGCCTGTGGCCTGCAGCTCAGTACCTCTAACTACTTTTAGAATTTGAAGGCAGCATTAGGCTAAGATTCTGGCTTGCAAATATCTATTAAATCAAGAAGATTTTAAAGTGCAGAGCTAGTAAAGTTGATGCTGCTGTAACTTGGCCAAAGAGCCAGGGCCCAGTTAGTACAATTAAATCCCCAATTAATGGTAGCTGAATGTTAAACCTCCCAACAATCCAAGGTTTTGCTCAAATATATGATGAGAAAGACTCTGTTGCAAATTGGTTTTAAATCATATGGCCAGATTTAGGAGCATTATTATTTTTAAAATAATATATCAGGTTGTTTGGTAATTAAAATACTTGTGACTGAGAGTGGAGCTCCAGCATTAGCCTGGAGTCAGCTTTTCCAGTTTGTTCAATTCTTATGGGCCATTTGCCTCAATTGTTAGTTCAATTGGAGATAGACAAGCCAGCAAGTTCTTTGAACCGCAGGGCTCCTTTTACCCAAATTTGATGGCATGTGGCCCTCAGCATTTAACATTTTTCTTTGAAAGAATGGCTTATTTGAAGGATTTGAGCTGCTGGATTGCAAACCAATGAAAGCTCCCAGAAAAATAAAAACAACAAAAAAAGCCAACAGTATGGTGTAGATCTGCATCCAATTGGTTTTTTCTTAGTGTATGCTGCTTCCCCCCACCCCTGGCATGAATTATTACCAATAATTATACTGCTAATATTGTCTGTTTCATCATTGTGGGAAAGGCTTTTTGCCCCTGCATTATTTTCTAATGTGATTATCATTTACCAAGTGGAGTTGCTAATTACCCTTCTTGGTGGTATGTACATTTATGTACATAGTCATGGAGCAATAACTTAAATTTACTGAAGGAGATTCATGGGGAAAGGTTAATCATCCATCCCATATATGCTGAAAAATGTGGAACTTTCCTATATGGTAGGAATTTAGGTATAAATATGTCCTATAACACATGGTCCCATAACAGATATTTGGACTCTATGATAACCTGTCATTTATGGGCCCCAGGAGAGCATCTGTCTCAGTATGTTCCCCCAGTCCTAATGGGTTGGAGGCAAAATAGAAAATCCATATTATGGGAAAAGATATTATTGAAGAGTTCATGTATACAGAATCCTCATAAACATGAAGATGAGACATGCTCCCAATAAATATAAAAAAAGAACAATGGGAAGGTTTGTAAAAATTAGTATGTTAGGTAAGTCTTCCCAAAGGTCTAGAATTAAAAGAAATTAAAGTTTTGGGCAAAAGTAAAACCCAAGAAACAAGAATTAATGGTGTGAGTTCTGGGAAGATGGCATCAGATTAGCTCAAACAGGATGCAGGTACAAAATAGGGAGAAAGTGTAGAAGTCATCCCAGGAGCTGCTTTGGGGACTTACAGAAGAGAAGAGTGCTACACACATCATCAAAGAGAACTGGAAATGGAGAGACTAAGGGGTCAAAGGGAAAACTGTGATTTATTGACCTCACACCTCGGAATGACATCCACCTCCCACACTTGAGGTGAACAACCTCCATAAAACCTGCAGCTAAACAGCCAACAGAAAGGGCAAAGGACATATTCCTTTCAGGGAAGAGGGAGGGTGTTTCAGAGGCCTGACCATATTTCTGCTCAGGGAGTTTAACAAATGTAAGCTGGTTTTGAAACTATATCTCAGAAGTCAATGGAAATTGAAGATTCATCACATTGGAAAGGTTTACCAAAAAGCAATATCTGATGGCCAACCATGAAGGTGAAGAAAGACAAGCCTTGTCACCCCTGTTTCTTTTCCAGTCACCTTAGGTCTATTCTATACCCATTTGGTGGCTCCCTGTCCCTCTTTTGATAATGTAAACAGGGAGAATTTAAAGTTTTAGAAAAAAATTGAACCAGAAATTCAAGAAGAGCTGTGAAATAAAACCACTAGGACCCCCTGAGGGACCAATAAGTCTGTGAGAACCTGGTCATGAGAACACCATTTGGAATGAGATTTCATTTGGGGTCAAGGGAAAGCACTAGATACCCTCAAGGGGCCTCACTATTGGGTCCCCTGGGGAATTGAAGGGTAGTATAATCAGAAGAGCAAACAGCTGGGTCCCCTCCCCAAACATTAGCAAGGAGAGCAATAATTAGTAGCTTGAAAGGTATCTCCACAAGCCAAATCTCTCTTTCTGCCTGAAGGAGCATGCACCTACATCTCAAGGTGTGTAATCTGCTATTTTCTCCCATTTCTGTACTCCTCTACTATTTTCTCAATAAACTACTGGCCTAACTAAACTGGCATGTTCTTAAATTCTTTTACATAGCATAGCCAAGAACCTAGAGGAGTCCATCATCCTCCAACTTCCCTTGACTTCAAGTCTAAGCATATTGCAAGTCCAAGTGATTCTCATACATAATTGTCTTAAAACTTGTCATGTTTTTATTTTACTGAAAGTATGGTGGATGCACTTTTTGCCTAATGCTTGGGAAATGGCTGTGGGCTAGGGGCTGAGTGAGATCTATGGGAGTTGTGGGCTGTGGAAGCAGCACTGTGCACAGTATTGATTTAATCCAGGTCATAGCTGAAATGCAGAGCCCTGATGACTGTCTCATTTGGAGTATTCTTTCTCACAGTCTTTTTTGTTCTAATAGATACTTCAATTCCATATATGCACCAGAAAGTCACAAGCTCTCCTCTCTTTCCAGTTTACTTGCAAAGGACTATACTTCATTGGAATGAGAAAATGAAAACCAAACAACAAATATAACTTTCTAAAATAATAGTGTAGAACCAAGATTATAGCTTAATATGAGATAAAGTAGATTTGTTCATTACCAAACTGTGGAGCTCTCCATAAATGTCCATAAGCTGCCTACTTTAGCATTGAAAAAGTTACTTTATTTTTAGCTTTTCTTTGTCCAGTCCCCAGCAGAAGAGCACTTGGGCTGTTTCTAGTTCATGGTGAGTAAAGCTGCTATAAGCAGTCCTCTACAGGTTTTCACTTGGGTAAATAGCTAGTAGTAGAGTTTCTGCATGGTATGCTAAGTATGTTGAACTTTAAAGAAATCACCTATTATTTTCCAAAGTGGATGCACTATTTTGAATTCCCATCAGCAATGGAAGAGTGTTTATTTGAAATCCATACTTTTGAGTTGTCAAAATTTAAGCCACTCTAGTAGGTGTGTAGTAATACCTCATTGTGGTTTTGATTTTCATTTCCCTGATGATCAATGATGTTAAGCATACTTTGATGTGCTTACTGCTATCCATATATCTTCTTTGATTCATTGCCTGTTCATATTTTGGTCTTTTAAATTTTTAAATATTATTATATTTCAAGAGCTCTTTATATGTTCTGGACACAATCCTTTAACAGGTATGTTATTTACAAATATTTTCTTCTAGTCTGTGACTTGTCTTTTTATCTCTCAACAATGTCTTTCAAAGAAAAGAAGTTCTTCATTTTGAGGTTCAATTTGTTGATTTTTCCTTTCACGGATTGGACTTTTGGTGCCATGTATACTGGAGTATCAGTCAGCAATGAGAGGGAGCAAACTACTGATACACAATGTTGTGGATGAGCTTCAAGGGCACTAAGCTGACTGAATGAAGCCAGAATAAAAAGGCTACACACAGTGCAATTCCATTTATATGACCTTCTGGAAAAGACAAAATTAAAGGAACAGAAAATAGATCACTTGCCAGCTGCTGGGGGTGGGGGAGGTGTTGACTACAAAGGGGGAGAGTTTTTTTCACTAATGCAACTGTTTTGTAGCTTGGTTGTGGTACTGGTTACACAACTGTATGTGATCATTAAAACTTGCAGAACTATCCACTAAAAAGAGTGGATTTTAACATATGCAGATGATGTCTTAATTTTTTAAAAAGCAAGTTTTTACCTCATTGACCTTCTATTTCATTTTATTTTCTTCAGGGAGGAGTTCTAAAAAGTATCAAAGATAGAGTGAAAAGAAGTTAAGAGCTTAAGAAAGGAATCATACAGTCTTATCTTACAGCTGATAATACAGACTAGAAGCATTTTCAAGAGTAGGATAGAATCATGTTCTCTGTGATGAGTGGGATGGTGTGATATGGTGTGCTCACTGCTGTTTCCTAAATCCTTTTCTTCTACCTCCTGGGCACAGTGTCAGATGATCATTTTCAGTCTCCTTTGCAATGACAAAATCCTGCAGAAATTATGTATGTGATGTCCAAGACTGGCTCATCAAAATCTCTTGCTCTTCTCTACTCTTTCACTTTCCCCAAATCTGGGTGGATGCAGAAGGTTCAGCAAGAGCTATCAAGGTGCTAGGGGATGATGGAGCCACAAGGTGGAAGGAACTCCACAAGAGGAGGGTGACATGAGTAAAAATTGCACCTTTATTTTGTTTTGCCAACTGAGATTTCTGAGACTTTTTTTATTACAGTACTTTGTGGTACTTACCCTAAACCAAACAGTGCAATTGTATTTCCTTGCAAGTTTTGGCATATTAAAATGTTGGAATTCTTGGTAAGAATAATAATGAGATGATAAAGTCATGAGAGTGGAGAGTTCTCCAGATATTTTTGGATGGGGTATTTTAGGTTGGAATTTTTTAGGGTGTCTTTTGACCTATGACTTTTAGGAACACTTTTGCACTTTTATTTGGGCTGCATTGTTACAAGTTGCCTAATTCATTTATTGATTAATGGAAAGCTGTATTAGAAATATTGCACTATGATGGTAGATTTTTTTCTTTATCTCCTTGTGTTTCTATTATTTTTGCATTATACTGATTAAGCTGATAGTTGCATATAATTTTGGAATTTTTAACTCTTCCATGTTTATAGAACTTTTTATCATTTTGAATTGACCTTTTCCTATTAATGTTCCTAGTTTATAAACAAATTATTTGGTGTTAGTGGAATTATGCAAGCTTTCCTTTGTTTGGTATTTCCTTAGCATATAGATTTGGCTTTTTTTTCTTTTTTCTTTTATGCTTCCTTTATATTTTAGACATATTGCCTATAAACAAGACATAGCTGGATATAAAATACAGTTTGCAATTTTCTTCATTTTAAAATCAGAGCATTTTATATTTAAATTAATTACAATAATTTTTGTAATTAATAATATATTTGGATTTTTCTCTGTCATTTCATTTTGTATCTTTATGTGCCTCACTCTTTCTTGTTTTTTTTCTTCTTTCTTAATTACTTCAAGTGTTTTTATTTCATTCTATTTTTTCCTTTGTAAATCATATCTACTTCTATGCTTTTTGTTTCTCCCTAGAGATTTTAAGCTGCTTATTTAACTCATCAAAGGCTAATATTAATAAATATCTTTTTTCTCTCCTGGTGTACTTAAAGGATCTGGACACAAATAACCCTCCTCTTTGCTTATATACTATTGCAGAGACTGCTGCTTGTTCATTGAAAATCCATTTTCTATTCTTTTTGGGTGCAGTCTTAAACTACATTTTCAAGCCTTCCTTATGACTGGTTACAACCAGGTGACAGAACTGGTACATTACATCTCCATGACTGGCTCATAAAAAGTTCCCATGCTTGTTGTATAGTTTAGCTTTATTTTTTTCAATTCTTTAAGATATTATGATTTTTAACATTCAATATTTGTTTGCACTTACCTCTTTATTTAACAATTTCTTTGTTCATCATTTCTTATTTCATCCCAGACCCGTCTCTTAAGATCTTTTCTTTTTCCTGAAGTATATCCTTTGGTGTTCTTAGAAAAGATCTGAAAACTTGTAAATGGCAAATAGTTTCAATTTTTGTTTATCTGAATATTTTTTCTCTTGAACAAAATTTTCATTTGTCATTCAAAAAAAATATAAAATAGCAAAGCATTTTTTAAAAAATGCAAGCCATTTTCAAAAACACACACAGAATTTTTCTGAGAGCAAAGACTAAAAAAAGGAAATTGTATAATTTTATGGATTGGAAGACTCAATATTTTTAAGATATAAATTTCTTCGAGGTTGATCTATAGATGCCATGTAATCTCAATGGAAATTCTGGCAGGATTTTTGGTAGAAATAGGTAAGATGATTAAGCTTAGGCTAAAATTTCTGTTGAAATATTAATGACTTAGAATGTTTAAAACAATTTTTAAAAAGAACAAATTTGGAGGATATGTATGATCTTAGTTCAAAATTTACTATACAGTTAAATTAATAAAAAGACAATATAGTTTTGGTGAAGGAGTAGACATATAGATCAATAGTTCAGAAATAGACTTGCACCTGTATGTAAATTGATTTTCAACAAAGATATGAAAGCAATTTATTGGGGAAAGGAACATTATTTCATAATGGTGCTGAAACATATATCCATTAGGAAAAATTAACATCAATCTTTACTTCACCCTATACAAAAAGATTAACTTGAAATGCAGTAGAGGCCCAAATGTAAAAGTTAAAAGTAGAAAACATCTTGAAGAAAACAAATGATAAAATCTTTTGCAATTTTGGATAGGAAAATCTGCTTAGATATTACACAGAAAGCATAAAACATAAAAGAAAAACTTGATAAAACTGAATTTATCAAAATTAAAATGTTTTGCTCTTCAAAAGACAAAATTAATGAAATCAAAAGGCAAACTATAGAATTGAAGAAAATACCTGCAATATATTTATATGCCAAAAGACTTGTATCCACAATATATATGTAGATACAATTCAAAAATAAGAAGACAAAATGCCCAATTTAAAAATGAGCAAAGGATTTGAACAGATATTTTACCAAAGAATGGTCAATAGGAATGTGAAAATGTGCTCAGCATCATTGGTTATAAAGACAAGGCAAATTAAAACCACAACACCCTTGGTTAGTGTGGTATATTTGTTACAATTGATGAAAACATTGGAACATTTCCACTAAATGTGGATTATAGTTACATGATAGTTTACACTCTCTCCCACACAACTTTGTAAGTTATGGCAATATAGATAATGACCTGTATCTGTCATTGCAACATCACTCAGGAAAATTCCAATTTCCTGAAAATGCCCCCATATTACACCTATATTTCCTGCTCCTTCATCTCAGAACTGCCAGTGGCCGCTGCCTTCACATCACTGATAAAACTTCTCCCTTTGCTAGAATCACAATAAGTGTATAGTAGAATAACAGTAAGTCTACTCTAGTCCATCTTTCATCCCCCATTCCTGAGTATTCTAGGATGGGGATGGCCACTCCGTCTCTAATAGAGAAGGGGCTGAGATTCCATGGTGCAATTATCTTGCTTGCAGTTGCAGGCACTCTCTGTTCCTTGGGATGTTTTTTGTTCAACATCATCACCTTGTTAGTTATCCTGGGTGAGTACAATGAATTGCAGAGTAGGTGTTGCAACTCTGTTGAGATTCAGGGCCCAACTGCACATGAACAACCCAAAGATTTACATCTCTAGGACATAAACTTATCAACTCTAGTACTAATTATAGGTTCAAATACAAGGGTCATAAAAGCCATGCATAGGGAGACCACAACTTAGTCCAATTCAGTCAGACTCAGAAACATAAATTCTGAAGTAAGGCCCACTGGCAGGGTGCAAAATGCCTGAGTTGTCTGCCCTGCCTATAGTGTCTAGGTATCTGCAGAGCCCACAGAAGCCCAGCTATTTTAAGGCAAAATTTACTGTGGCAGTCAATGAGATTCTGCTGAGACATGCATAAGCATAACCTCTGAAATGAACTCCTGACACCTTTTGAAGTCTCGTAGCCATAAAAACTCATTTGTATTACTCATTCCCCCTTTTGGTTGAGGTATTTTTCCAATTGCATTGCTACTTGGCACTTGCAAGTAATCCTCTGGTGCCAGGAAGGCTCATTTCCAGTAGTTATGTCCCATGCTGAGGGGAAGTAGTGCATTTATATGCTGAGTTTGGCTTAGATAGAGGCCTCATTTGAGCAACAAGGAAGAGCTCAAGAGGTAAATATTAGGCAACATATAAAACTAGACTAAGTCTCAATTTCAAAAGAAAAGGATCATACATACAGTCCTCAATGTCAAGGGCCTGACAATGTTCCAACCTCTTTCACTAGTCACTGCCCCCACACTTGGGGTATACTTGCTGTCCCATTAGAAAATATGGCAGAGCTCCCTCAGATGGGAATTCCATTTTCTTTCAGTTATTGTGTGGATCTTCACCCACCATGACAATGCCCCATGAACACTTGAAAAAATTCATGCCTTTTAGGTATGCCCCAGGTAAACCCTTTCCATGTATCCCCCATCATTGACACACAACAACAATGATCTTCCCCTGCTACAGTTGCAACACTTCTGTGACCCAAAACTTCTTCAAAAATGAAGCCAACAAAATAACCAAATAAAATTAGTAAGAAAATGAAATAATGGGTTTTAAAAATTAACATTAAAATACAAAAATTTTAAAAATATGAAATTAAAAAATAACAAAAATTTTTGACATTATGTCTTTCATCATTGTTAGATCTGTTGTATGTACACTGGCTTTTTCTTCCATATATTCCCACAGTACCTTATTTTTTTCATTTCAACTTCAAAGAAACTTTAGGTTACAGAAAAGCCATGTACAGAATATGGGGGAATCACATATACCCAACAGCCTCCCTCTTTTCCTCTTTCCCCTATAAATAACATTTTACATGTGGATGGTACATTTGTTAAAAATCTTGTACATCTATTTTTTGGAAGAGCTTAAGCAGAATTGGTGTTAGCTCTTTCTGGAATGTTTGGTAGAATTCAGCTGTGAAGCCATTGGGTCCTGGGCTCTTCTTAGTTGGGAGGTTTTTGATGACTGAGTCTATCTCTTTACTTGTAATTGAACTGTTGAGTTCATCTATTTCTTCTTTCATCAATGTAGGCTGTTTGTAAGTTTCTAGAAATTTGTCCATTTCCTCTAAATTATCATTCTTGTTGGCATATAATTTTTCAAAGTATCCTCTTATGATACTCTTTATTTCAGTGGGGTCACTAGTGATATCCCCTGGCTCATTCCTTATTTTGTGTATTTGCATCTGTCTCTCTTTTTCTTTCTTTGTCTGGCTAAGGGTTTGTCAATTTTATTGATCTTCTTGAAGAACCAGCCTTTGGTTTTGTTTATTTTTTCTAGGGCTTTCTTACTCTATTTCATTTAGTTCTGCTCTAATCTTTGTTATTTCCTTCTTTGTACTTCCTCTAGGTTGTTGGTTGTTGTTTTTCCAATTCCTCCAAGTGTGCATTTAGGTCTTCAATTTTAGCTATTTTTTCTTTTTTAATATATGTATTTATGGCTATGAACTTCTGTCTCAGGACAGCTTTGGCTGCATCCCATAGGTTTTGATATGTTGTGTTGCCATTTTCATTTGTTTCAAGGTAGTTACTGATTTCTTTTGAGATTTCCTACTTGATGCACTGTTTGTCTAATAGTGTGTTGTTTAACTACAATATCTTTGTGCCTAATCTGTTTCTCTGGCCCTTAGTAATTTCCAATTTCATTCCATTGTGGTCAGAGAAAATACTTTGTATAATGTCAATCTTTCTGAATTCATTGAGGGTTGTTAAGTGACCAAGCATGTCTTCCATCTTGGAGTATGATCCATGGGCACTCACGAAGAATGTAAATCCTGCTGTATTTGGGTGTAGTGTTCTGTATATGTCTATTAGGTCCAGGTCCTCTAATGTATTGTTCAGAGTCTTTGTTTCTTTACTGATTCTCTGTCTTGATGCTCTGTCTAATGATGATAATGGTGTATTAAAGTCCCCGCTATAGTTGTAGAGGCATTTATTTCTTCACTTAGTTTTTACAGAGTTTTCCTCATGTACTTTGAGGCACCCTGATTAGTTGCATAAATGTATATGATTGTTCTCTCTTCTTGAGAGATTACCCATTTTACTAATGGTTTTGCATTTAAAGTCTATTTTGTCTGATATTAGAATAGCTACCTTTGCCCTTTTTTGGCTATTGTTAGGTTGTAAAAGTGTTTTCCAGCCATTCACTTTCAGCCTCCTTGAATCCCTGGGTCAAAGGTGGGGTTCTTGCAGACAGCATATAGATGGATCATGTTTCCTGATCCGTTCTGCCAATCTTTGTCTCTTGAGTGGTGAATTTAATCCATTAACATTCAGGGTTATTACTCGCAATGAATTTCTTATTTCAGCCATATTTTCTTTGGGTTAATGTATGTCATATGTTGTTTTGTTTCTGTTTTTGTCTTTTTAGTTGTTTTTAAACTCTTCTCCCACTCTATCTCCCTGGTTTTTTCCTTTCAACTTGTAGAACTTCCTTTAGTATTTCTTAAAGTGCAGGTTTCTTGTTGTCATACTCTCTTAATTTCTGTTTATATTTTGAACTCTCCATCATTTTTGAATGCCAGTTTTGCTGGTTAGAGAATTTATGACTGGAAGTTTTTTTCTTTTACTACTTTGACTATGTCATACCACTGCCTTCTTGCCTCCATGGTTTCAGATGAGAAATCAGCACTAAATCTTATTGTGCTTCCCTTGTAGGTGATGGTTTTATTTTCTCTTACTGCCTTGAATATTTTCTCTTTGTCTTGAGCATTGGACATTTTGACAAGTATATGTCTTGGATTTGTCCTGTTGGGATTTATACTGTTTGGCGTGTGCTGTGTTTCCTGGATCTGCACATCCATCTCTCTTAAAAGGGTTGGGAAGTTTTCAGCCATTATTTCCTTCAACACTCCTGTTCCCTTTCCCTTCTCTTCTCCTTCTGGGATGCCTATAATGTGTATGTTTGTGCATTTTGTGTTGTTGGTTAAATCCCTGAGTCCCTGCTGCATTTCTTCTATCTTTTTATCTGTCTGTTCTACTATCTGTTTGATTTCAGATATATTGATTTCACATCACTAATCCTTTCTTCTGCCTGTTCAAATCTGCTGTTATGTGACTCCAGTGCCTTTTTGATTTCTTGCATTGTGCCATTGATCACCATCATATCCGTTGTCTTTTTATGCATGTTTACAATTTCTTCAGCATGTTCTCCCAGTGTCTTCGTAATATCATTAATCTCTTCCTTCACTTCTTTAATTTGGTCCATAATATTTGTTTGGAAAGCTTTGATTAGTTGTTCAATGTTCTGCATATATTCCTGGTTTTTAGTTTGTTCACTCGGCTGTTCCATGTCTTCCTGTTTCTCAGTGTGGTTTGTAATTTTTTGTTGTGCTCTAGTCATAATTTTATCTTGATGGGTTTATTCAGTTGATTAGCTTCTCTTTCTGCTCTAGAGTTTTATTTAGCTGTTGGTTCTGCATGTGTGTTAAGTTTTCTGTTTGACACTTTTTCCTTCTTATTTTATTTTCTTGCTTCATTCTATGTTCCCTTGAAGGCAAAAGATTAGGGCCAGAGGAATCAAAAGATATGAGAAATGAATAAGAATAATAGTAATATTGAAAAAAGTTAGAAGAGGGGTCATATAGGACTTAGTAAAATGAATATTTAACTCATGTAGGTAGCGTAGAGTAATAGGGAAAAAAATGTAGTAGCTACAATGGACTGGGAAACCAAATAGATGAAAATATAAATCGGCATGGGTAGAATTGACATGTTAATGATATTTAGTCTGCTAATCCATAAGCATGAAATGCCCTGCCATTTATTTAAATCTTCTTTGGTTTCTTTTAGTAATGTTTTGTAGTTTTCTGAGTACAAGTCCATTACGTATTTGGTTAAATTTATTCCTAAATATTTGATTGTTTCAGTTGCTATAATAGATGAAATTTTTTTTCTGATATTGTCCTCCGATTACACATCAGTGGTGTATATAAATGCTATTGATTTTTGCATATTAATCTTGAATACCACCACTTTGCTGACCTTGTCTTTTAATTCTAGTAGCTTTGTTGTGGATTTTTATCACTCTCTTTGTGCATACAAGGCACACATACATATGCATATACTTTTATTTATTAATTTATACACAATACACTTACATATAGGATTAGAAGACTAAATATCATTAACAGGTCAATTCTACCCAAACCTATTTATAGATTCAACACATTCCCAAAAAAATCCCAACATCCTTTTTTGCAGAAATCAAAAAGCCAATAAACAAATTTATTTGGAAGGGTAAGGAGCCCAGAAGAGCCAAAAATGTCTTACAATGGACCGATTTTTGTGAAAAGATATTTCTCTCCTGGTTGTTCCTCCCAAGAATATCCTTTTCCCATTATTGTAATGGCCCACCTCATTCAGTAGTAACTTCATGGAAAAAGACCACGGCTTTTAGGCAATTTGCAGGATTATCTCAAGATATTTATTTGACCAAGCTGCTAAATATTAGACATGATATGTAACCTTCCTTGATTATGTTGTGTTGAAAATAAAGCAGATTTATAAAGGGGGGGGGAGAAAATATATGTAATGATTTAGAAAGCCAGAATAATGAGGAGAGAGAGAAAGAGTAAAGAAAGAGCTGAAAGGAAAAAGTTAGCATTAATAAAAAATGAAGAAAACTGAATAGATATAATAGAAATTGACACTCTTGAAGTTGTGGGCTAATGAAAAAAACATGGTATGTAAGAACCTCAATGGAAAGCAGAAGGCAGAAAGATTAAAGAAGGAAAAGAGAAAGCATTGGAAGAGAAAATCAATATAGATAGAGAATTGGAAATCACTGAAGAACAAACACAGTAAAAAAGAGAGAAGGTAGCAGCACCTAATGTGAAATAAAAAGAAATAAAGAAAGAAAAAAAGAAGGGGGTGAGGAAAGAGGAAAGAAAAGCAAGAGACAGCAAAGAAAGAAAGAAAAATCAACCAACCACACAAGCAAACAAAGATAAGGGGGAACAGTGTTCCTTCTTGGGCCCTTGTGGGACTTTTCAGCCTGCTTTTTTTCATCAATCAATTGCCCTGCAAGGTTCTATCTGCAGGTTTTGAGGGAGATTTTAGCTATTAAACTAAATTTAAAAAGAAAAATTCTTTTTTTAATTTTTAAAGTGACTTTTTCTTTTTTTGGACAAAATACAGGACCCCAAAGTAGTCATCTTCTAGACCAGCCCCTTCACCGAGGGGACCCTAACTAGGTTCCTGAAAACTAATCAAGCACTTCCCACTTCCTGGCCTCCCCAGGGGAACTGAAGCTCTGATGTATGTCAGTGGAGAATAATAAAATTGGCTGACTTCGCCCCCTCTGGAGCCAACCCTCAGTATGACCTGTGCTGTTGGGTAAATCAGGCTTCCTCAGTAGATTTGCCTCTCCCCTCCGCCTGGCACTGCTTCAAGCCAGCTTATCTGCTCCCCAAAGCCATCTTATTTGCATCCCCAAAGCCCTAGCAGGATGGGGAAGAAGGAACAGAAAAGATCAAATGGGGTATTTAGTGGCTAGGGGAAATGTTTTTCATTACCTTACAGTAATGGACACAGGACATGGGAAATATCATCAAGAATTATTAAACTGTACCATCTAAATTATAAACTATATTGCAAACCATTGACAATGTTTAGTAGCTATGTTTCACTATCTGTATAACAGTTATAACATTGCTACCATCCACATAAAAAAGATTTAATATGGGGTGAGGAAAGGGGGACGAGGTTGGGTATATGAGAGTCTCTAGTATTTTGTGTCCCTTTGCTGTAACCTAAAACTTCTTTGAAAATTAAATGAAAATTTGGGAGACACTGGGAAGTCGGGGGGGAGGATTGCACGGTACAGAATGGACACCCGATAATGCAGTGATAAAAGGGAAAAAAAATAACAATAATTCAAAGAAAAATTTGTTCCTTTCCCCATTTTTTGAATTTCCCAATCCTTTAATTATATTTTATTTTTAGTATTTTTTTTCTGAGTTTCCATTCACTTTATCTCTTACATTTAAACTTATCATTATTATTTCATTTTCCTATTAATTATATTTGGTTATTACATGGGCTTCATCTTCAAGGAATGTATAGATCACAGAAGGGTTAAAATGGGGGCTGCAGAGGATCATTGG
Organism: Cabassous unicinctus; assembly: GCA_029593785.1. Classification (NCBI taxonomy): domain Eukaryota; kingdom Metazoa; phylum Chordata; class Mammalia; order Cingulata; family Chlamyphoridae; genus Cabassous; species Cabassous unicinctus. The sequence continues at coordinate 20,777 of JAQZBX010030035.1, forward strand.
TGTGGGGTGTCTGGGATGGGGAATTCATGGCAGGAAGTTCATCAGAATATACATGAAAGATATATAAAATTGTCCAAATGATTGAGGGGTAGGGCATGGCCACAGTGGGTTGACAATCACTCATTAAATGAGGGAATACTGAATTCCCATCCTGAAGAGCCCTGCCACATTCTCCAATGCAGCAGCAACAGTCCCATGAGTGCAGGGGCAGTGTCTGGTAAAGGAGAATGGTCCACTGGTGTGTTCTTGTTATTGATGACTAGCCTTAAGTGTCTTTGCTCTTGTAATTGAAACTTAGCCTACTGTTATGGGGTGCCTAAAGGTTGCCACCCAAGAGCCTCCTAGTTGCTCAAATGTGGCCTCTCTCTAAGAAAAACTCAGCATATGAATGCATTACCTTCCCCCCAGCATGGGACATGACTCCTGGGGTTGCGCCTCCCTGGCAATGATGGATTAACACCAGGGCAACTGCCAATACCACTGGAAAAAGACATTGAATAAAAGGGGGAAAATGTAAAGACAAATGAGTTCATGTGGCTAAGAGACTTCAAAGAGTGTCCAGAGGTCATCCCAGAGGTAATTCTTTTGCACAACTCAGTAGGATCTCATAGAACACTAAAGTGGATATCACCCCACACAGAGGGGCTCCTGAGGGCTCTGGAGACATGCAGGTCCTATATAAGGGGGGACAGCTTCAGAGATTGATGCCTTTTCAGTGGGCTCTACTTTGGAATCTGTGCTCCTGAGAGTGACAGAGTTGGACTCAAATAAATCCTTCCTGCACATGGTCCATCAGTCCCTTCTATTCAAACCTATATTGTGATGCTGGAGTTTGTAGGTGTACTTCCAGGGACTGGAGCCTTTGGCCTGCCCATGTGTGAGCTGTGCCTGGAATCTCAGTGGATCTACAACTCCTACTCTACAGCTCAATGGACTCACCCAATTCACTTGGTGATGCGATGATGATGTACAATGGCCATCCCAGGGAATGGAGAGTCTGCAGCTGCAGGAAGGATAATCCCATCCATCATATCCATGAGATATGAGCCCCCTCTCACTTGGTGGTGGAGTGGACATCACCACCCCAAACTCCTCAGGATTGTGGGAAGAGTTATGGACTAGAGTGGACTCACTGGTATTCTGTTATAGGCATATTGTGATTCAAGCAATCGAAGAAATTACAACAGTAAAGTGGAGCCAGTGGCCACTGGACACTTGCAGGGCAGGGAAGGGAAAAGCAGTTGTAATACAGGGGCTTTTTCAGCACTTGGGAATTATCCTGAGTGACATTACAATGGCAGATATAGGGAATTTTACATCAGCATAAAACATGCAGAACTGTGTGGGAGAGAGTGTGGTCTACAATGTGAACTATGGTCCATGCTTAATGGCAAAGCCCCAGGATGTGTATATACATTGCAGGTGATGTGCCACACTAATGAAAGATGTTTATGTGGGATGTTATGGGAGGTGGGGAACATGGGAATCCTTGTAATTTTTGTGTAGCATTTATGTAATCTAAGCATCTTTTAAAATATAAAAAAATAAATTAATTTAAAATAAGTGTTTTAAGTATTTCAATAAATCTGCTAGTACAAAAACAAAAAATGGAAGAGCTGCTGGGCCAAAGATAAACTGCAAGAGGCCAAGTTGTGATTGGTATAGGGAGAGTAAGGACAAAATATCCAAATCTATGATTTCTCACTGCTCCACTCTTAAGAGTCCATCCTGTTTCCTCTAGACATTCTATCATATGCTGCATATTTTTCAAGTTAGGAACCAAGTGCTTGCTCTTCCATAATGTTAGGGTCATAAACCCCTGACCTTGTGTCACAAGAAAATGATACGTGAGAATTTCAAATACTCTGCAGTTTAAATTGCTTCATGGCCTCTTTTTTTGCAGACATGGTCCCCAGATCTTCCTTGTTGAAGAGGTGATTAAATTTTATTTTCCTTCACCATAGGTTTGTCATAGGGATAAAACAGTTCCCACATGCTGGTAGGGAGAGCTAGAGGCAAGCTCCTCCAGCCATTTTGAAATGCATTTTTAAAGTCAGAAGACAAAAATTCTTATCTGGCTTGCAAGACTTCCTTCTTTTAATATTTATGTGAACTTTCTTATTCTGGGCACATTCTGCACCTAACTCCTCTCTCTTCCCTCATGTCTTTCCTCTCTCCTGCTCAGAGAATGCCTCTGCTGATTCTTTTTTTTTTCTTTATTAGAGAAGTTGTGGGTTTATAGAACAATCATGCATAAAATACAGGATTCCCATATAGCATCCTATTTTTAACATCTTGCATTGATGTGGAACATTTACTATATCTGATGATAGCACATTTTTATAATTGTACTATTAACTAAATTCCATGGTTTAACTTAGGGTTCACTGTTTGTATAGTGTAGTTCTATGGATTTTTAAAAAATTTTAATCTTTCTGTGTATACAAGCTAATAAACTCATTTTAATGACACACACAAAAATTGGTGTACAAATATTGAAGCATTGTTACTAAGCATGCTCAATGATTTGCATTATGGCTTACATTTTGGTCCATACACTTAATACAAATTTTGATGATATTTATCATGTCCTGCATCCATCATTATAAGATAATGTAGAACAATTCCAATTCCCCCCAAACACTCCATTTTCCTTCAAATCTATTCCTCTGTCTCTCTCCCCTCAGGACCCACAGCAACTACCAAGCTTCACTCCTTGAAGAACAAGATCCATAGTTACTTGCTACTACATTGAGGGCTTGATATACTTTTCTGTCCTCCCCTATTGGGGTATAACTTATGCTCTCAAGAGATTTTTCCCCTTGGTTTGAGAACTTAGCAGGACTCCCCAGGATGGGATTCCAACAATATTCCATTCATTGTGTAGGTATCCACCCAGTGATACAACACACTATGATAAGATGAACACACACACTCCCAGAAACCTGCCCCAGGTGTGCCCTGTCCTACATGCCCCCTGGATCCAACACCCTAAACCAGTGAGCATCCCCTGCCATATTTGTCAAAAGAACATTCCCAAAGTTGTAGTTTAACCCGTATATCTGCAAATCCCCAGAGTTCACCTACTCCCTCCCCCAAACTTCCCACCTGTTCCATGGACAGTCCAAATTACACCCCATCCTACCTTCACAGACCAGCTCCATCCAGCCCAATAGCATCACTGTACCACTGCCATGCCTATCTATTGCACAACTGCACTCTTCTGCCCTTTAGATTTTGTCCATATGGGCATTGGCTCACAACCCTCTACTCACTTTCTGTCCCCTGTAAAACTGTCTTCCAAAGTCTGCTCAATTTGTTTAATTCATATCAGTGAGGTCATGTAATATTTGTCCTTCAGTGTCTGGCTTGCTTCACTCAACATAAGGTCTTCAAGATTCATTCATGTTATCTTGTGTGTTAATACTGCATTCCGTCTTACAGCTGAGTAATATTCCATTGCATGCATGTACCACATATTTTTTATCTATTCATCTGTTCATGGACATTTGGATTGTTTCAAATTTTTGGCAACAGAGAATAATGTCACTATGAACATTGGCTTGCATATATCTGTTCATGTCCTAGCTTTTAATTCTTCTGGACATATTCCTAGAAGTAGGAATGCTGGATCATATGGCAGTTTTATAGTTAGCTTCCTAAGGAACCACCAAACTGTCCTCCACAATGGCTACACCATTCTATATTCCCACCAGCAGTGGATGAGGGTTCCCATTCCTCCACATTCTCTCTAACACTTGTAGCCCCCTGATTTTTTAATAGCAAACAGTCTAATGGGTGTAAGATGATATCCCATTGCAGTTTTGATTTGCATTTCCTTAATAGCTATGATGTTGGGCATATTTTCATGTGCTATTTAGCCATTTGCATTTCTTCTTTGGAGAAGTGTCTATTCAAATCAGTTGCCCATTTATGAATGGGTTGTCTTTTTATTTTTGAGATGTAGGATTTCTTCACATATGCTGAATACAAGGCCCATATTGGATAAATGTTTGCCAAATATTTTCTCCCATTCAGTTGGCTGCTTTTCACTTTCTTGATAAAGTCCTTTGAGGTGCAAAAGTATTTACTCTTGAGGTGGTCCCATTCATCTATTTTTTCTTTCTTTGCTTATGCTTTGTGTGTAAAGTTCATGAAATCATCTCCTAATCTTATAGATTCTTCCCTACATTATTTTACATGATATTTATGGTCTTGGCTACTATACTTAGATCTTTGATCCATCTTGAGTTAATTTTTATATAATGTGAGAGGATGGTGCTCCTCTCTCATTCTTTTGGACACAGATATCCAGTTCTTCCAGCACCATTTGTTGAAGAGGTCATTCTCTCCCAGTTGGTAAGTTTTGGCGGCCTTGTTGAATATCAGTTGACTATATGTGAGGATGTATATCAAAACTCTCAATTCAGTTCTATTGGTCAGTATGTCTACCCTTTTGCCAATACTATGCAGTTTTGACCACTGTAGCTTTGTTGCATGTTTTAAAGTCAGGTAGTTTGATTCCTCCAATTTCATTGATTTTCTTATGTTGAACCATCCTTGCATACACGGGATGAAACCCAGTTGGTCATGGTGCATAATTCATTTGATGTGTTGTTGAATAAGATTAGCAAGTATTTTGTTGAGGATTTTAGCATCTTGGTTAATTAGGGAGATTGGTCTATAGTTTTCCTTTCTTGTGGTGTCATTTTTGGCTTTGGTATTAGGGTGATGTTGGCATCATACAATGAGTTAAGCAATGTTGCCTCCACTTCTATTTTTTTGGAAGAGTTTAAGCAGGATTGGTGTTTGTTCTTTCCAGAATGTTTGGTAGAGTTCACCTGTGAAGCCATCTCGTCCTGGGCTCTTCTTGGGAGTTTTTTGATGACTAATAAAGCTCACTAATTGTAAATGATCTGTTGAGTTCATCGATTTCTTCTTTCATCAATATAGGGTGCTTGTGTGTTTCTAGGAATTTGTCCATATCCCCTAAATTATACATCTTGTTGCCATCCAGTTTTTCAAAGAATCCTCTTATGATACTCTTTATTTCTGTGGGGTCATTCATGATATCCCCTTCCTCACTTCTTATTTTACATATTTGAATGTTTTCTCTTTTGTTTTCTTTGTTAGTCTAGTTAAGGTTTTGTCAATTTTATTAATTTTCTCAAAGAACCAGCTTTTGGTTTTAGTTATGTTTTCTCATGCATTCTTATTTTCAATTTACTTTAGCTCTGCTCTAATCTTTGTTATTTCCTTCTTTCTACTTGCTTTGGGATTAATTTAATTTTAGCTCTTTCTTCTTTTTTAATATAGGCATTTATGGCTATGAATCTCCCTCTCAGCACTGCTTTTGTTTTATCCCATAGGTTTTGATAAATTGTGTCGTCATTTTCATTCATTTCATGGTAGTTACTGATTTCTTCTGCACTTTCCTCCTTGACCCACTGATTTTCTAAGAGTGTTAACTGCCATATCTTTGTGTTTAATCTGCTTCTCTGACCCAGCTTCATTCCATTGTGGTCAGAGAAAATAATTTTATAATTTAAATCTTTCTGAATTCATTGAGAGTTGTTCTGTGCCCTAGTATGTGGTCTATCTGGAGAATGATCCTTGTGCACTCAAGAAGAATGTATATCCTGATATATTTGGGTATAACGCTCTCTACATGTCTATTAGGTCCAGATCCTCTAATGTATTATTCAAGATCTCTGTATCTTTATTGATGCTCAGTCAAGTGGTTCTGTCTATGGTGATAATGGTATATTAAAATCCCCCAGTATAATTGTAGTGGCATCCTTTTCTCCACTTAGTTTTTCCAACATTTCCCTCATGTATTTTGAGGCACTGTGGCTAGGTGCATAAGTGTTTATGATTGTTCTTTCTTCTTGATAGATTACACCTTTTATTAATATATAGTGTCCTTCAAGGTCTTTTATAATAGTTTTAAATTTAAAGTCTTTTTTGTTCAATATTAGTATAGCTATTCCCACACTGATTATTGTTTGCATGAAAAAGTTGTTTTCCAACCATTCACATTCAGCTTCCTTGTGTCCCTGGGTCTACGGTGAGTTTCTTATAGACAGCATATAGGTGGGTCATATTTTCTTATCCATTCTACCATTCTGTATCTCATGATTGGAGAGGTTAAACCGTTAATGTTCAATGTTATTACTTACATTAGCAATATTTTCTTTAGGTTTATGTATGCCATACTTTTTTT